>JAAGNO010002323.1:12029-24868 GCA_033439905.1 Ceryle rudis
TTCTAGAGAAATACATCCTCCTCCCTCATTTTATTTTACGAGGATGCTAATGCTATGAACAAACACAGACTCCTAGCCCTGCAGATAATATGAGTAGCTGTGTGTTTCCTTTCCTCATTCACCTATCTAATGTGCCTTTAGACCCTCCCCCATAACTGTTCAGCCTTTAGTCTTTGCTGTGGGGGCTGCACAGCCGCTGTGCTGAGCTGCTTTGCTTAGAGCAAAGAAAGCTTAAGAGACAGTGCAATTATTTGATATTTTTCTATCAATCCCTAGAGGCCATAGCTAGAAGAGATGCATTAGGGCATCCAGTTTGTCTGCCCGCTTCCCATGGCTCATTAACAACTTTGCAGAGCACATACAATATAGCTTCTTGTGTTTGTACAATGATGTTTACACAATAGCTAGGTGTCTAACACTGCAGATAGAAAGTGCTGTGTTTTGTTTACCACAGAGCAAACTCCATTCAGGATCTTGTAACTTAAGTGTGCTAGATGCTTTTATTTAAAGCATGGATCTCCTATAAGTGGAATCCTGTGCTCTTGCTGATACTCAAAGTTCTCAGCAAAGCACAGAGCCCTCTTCTACTTTTACAGAATAGCTCTGGGGAATGTGGGCTTCCTCATCACTCCTCAGTGAGTGACAGCAGTTATCCAACTGCTCCAAGGAAAGGAGAAGCTACAGTGCTCCAAGTTAAGCTGCACTGACAGTTCAGGCTATAATATATAAAGGCAGTACCATACCTATGAAATATCCACCATTCATCCACTTCTCCACTCCCCTCTGTGGGTTCTCTGAACTTAATGATGGATGAGACTCCTTTTTCAGTGGTTGAATGTAAACTTTCCCTAACCTCCTCGAGGATGGAAGTGGCTGTAAATGGATGAAGGCAGAACACATCCAGAAAGATACTGTGCATATTATCACTATCAAAGTAGTTCAGTTTGAACCAGCTCTGCCCACTGTGAGGTAGGGATCTTTCATACACCTGACAGTATTCTGTACAGACTGTCACATGCAATTTCCTTGCACCTGCATCCTAAAACTCTTTTTCCTCAACAGAAAAGCTGCACAGTTCAGTGTGCAGTTTAACTATGAGACAGGAAATGCCTGCATTTGCTGCCTGCACCCCGTTTGACATGTCCCCTGTCAAGCCAATTTAAAGTTCTGCCTGGTCCTTCTTGACAACTCAGCCTCTAATGATGAAAATATGTATGATGATGATCTGGATGAGGGGAGGCAGAACTCACTGTTTTCCAACACTCCTGGTATTACTATCACTTTCACATGAAAGTAGGGCACTTTCTGTGGGAAAAGCAACACAAAAGAGTCACTTCGTCTCATTAGCACAGTGGTGGATCTTTGCTATTCCCATTGCAATGCTCTTCTTCAGGGGTGAAGAATGTAGTCCAGTGTTTTGGGAGACAGATGCAAACATTGCTAATTGCACTAAGATTAATATTCTAGGAAATTTAAACAATGCACTCCAGTGGCAAATTCATTAAGCAGTAGAATAATTCCATTAGGTAAGCACCATACTGTCAAACTGGTTTTAATCATGGTGGAAACGTTTTACTCTTCATGTAAAAACAGTGCTTGCAAGATCTGGCTTAACAAGAGAGCATACAGAAACACTGAAGAAAAGTCCATGGGTAATTAATATAATCAGAAAGGCAATAGGATATCAGAAAATGGCTGGGGACAGTACATTACACTTAAGAAATATTTCCATGGGTGCTACATGTTCATACATGTCCTGCTTAATTCTGCACTGGAAATTTCTCTGCAGCCTTCCAGCCTCACTTACTAACTTGTTTCCTGCTCAGCGAGAATAAGGAGTGTAAGAACAGGACAGGTACATAACGTATGCAGCTCCCCTGTTTTTTATTACCCTCTGCCTGTGAAGGAAGAAATAACTATTTTAGGACAGTAAAATAATAATTTTTATATCGTTCTTAAGACTATAGCTATTTTTATTGGAAAGAATTTGTTTTCTGTCCAGCTATTCTTCCAGAATTGGGCTTCTCAAACTTTTTCCCAGCACAGATGTCATCTGTCCTCAACCATCTTCCCAAAATCCTGCCTTCAAACAGGGAAATAGCGACACACACAGATGCTCAGTTCCTCAAGTGAGTTGTCATTGTTTTCCTCATCCTCAAAATAATTTAGTTTCTTTTCTCCCCCCTACTAGCTGTTTCCACCTTTCCCAGCTTTAAAGGCCAGTTCACAAAGAGGGGAAAAATATACACGGTGACTACTGAGTGATTACAAACACTATCCGGGGCATGCTGCTTATATACAAGTAACTGTCCACCAGCCCTGCAGGAAAATGGGTTAAAGAGAAAAGATGAAAATCCAAACCTCTCTATACATTTAGCAGCTCTTTGTCCATCCTCAAGCTCAGTGGCAGGCAAGTGTCAAAAACAGTCTCTGTGCCTGCAGACAAGGCTTTCTGGAATGAGGGTAGTAGCTGCATGAGAATGAATACCTATGTGGTATAGCCATATATAGAAGAAAAATTTGTCTGCTGCTCTCAAAGTGTAGACATTTTATATATTTGTGTTAATTTTTTAAGGGGGAAGAGGGAGATTTCCAACAGAGGTGATTTTTTTTTTTTTCTTCCCTCGGAATTTTATATTCTCTGAAACAAGAAAGGCTATGGCTTGTTTTGAAAAGATACAGTTCTTCAAAAGGAACTGCTCCTGGGAACAATGCAGTGAAAATGTTGCCCCTCAACAGAAAAACCCAAATGATAATTACAAGTTGTTACCTAAAGCAGGCTATATAAAAATCACTTCCATAAGCCACATCAGAACCCAAGAACATATGAATACTGAAATATAAGCACTGGCATTCCTGTCACTTACTACATTTTTTGGTGATGTCTCTACCCCAGGACATACCTGGCTCTTGCACTCACTCCCTTGTGAGCACAGACGCATCCAATTTTTTTTTTTTAATTCTATTTTTCTCATAGCCATCATTCACTGTTAATTAGGCTTTGCCATTTCCCCACGTTCTTTTGATACACCAATAAGCTTATTAAAGTGTATGGCTGCTGTGGGAAATCTGGGTTAGAGCGAAATGAGCTGAAAAGCGTGATATTTGGCCTTTGTTTCTGGAAGGGACACACAAACCACTGCAATCCAATACCTCTAGACAGAAATGGGAGCTTGTGCTGCTGCTCTGTTTCACAGGTCCTCCTCTGGAGTGCAGAGGGTCTGCAAACCAGCCCCACCTTGTGATTGCTGTGCCTCTTCCTGCAAACAGCTGACAGGTTTAGTATCAATTCATAGATTATCAGATCCAGTAATTGATACTGGATGTCTGTATCAATGTAATGCATCTGCCTGTCATAGATTTAAAACTCCTGATTTTGAACACAGCCTAGTTGTGTATGCACACACTGAAGACTCACACACAATGACCTTGTACTTATCAGAACTGAGCCAACACTGGCCATTTAAGTCCATCTGGAAAACTAAGATGTCCAGAAAACTTGACATAGAACAATTTCATACAACATTATGCCACAGTAAAAAATGCACAAAAAAGCTGACAAAATGCAGAAGAGCTGCTAGAAAAATCTAACCAGTAGAAAATAAGCACTTTCTATATAAATCTCACTTTCTCTTTATATTTTCTATACCCACGTTGGTCTTTCTTTTATTACATTTCTATACAAAACTGGTATTGGCTCTGTTCTCAAAGCTCTCACCTCTGTACAACTTCTAATTGCTTTCAAACTTTCTGCCATCAAGATTCAAGATGATTTAACTTGCATTTCATTTCCATGGTTGTGGCAGCACTTAATCAACAAAGTCCCTACCTATATGTATTTATATAGATATACATGTATATATACACACATACATACATAGACATGACAAATACTGTTCCAGTTATCCTCTCATCCACTGTATGGAGTGACAGTCATCCTAGAAGGTGAAGGCATACACCACTCCCACAACCACAATATTTCCAATTGTTGCTATTATTGCAATCCATAACAATATGGCATCATTTGAAGAACGGGATGGCTCTTCTGGTGGATTCTGCATGGAAGAAGCTGCATGAACGTTGGCTGATGAGTTAAACAAGGAGTACTCTGTACTAAAGTCCTCGTTGGGTGAGTCCATAAAGGCTCCTCCCATAACAGGAAGCTGTGAAGAAAGTTATGGCAAAATTAGATGGAAGGCCAATATCTGTATTGCTTTGTCTCAAAATCATTACAAAAGACTAAACCCTAGCAAACCTGCAAAATTACTGAGAGCTCATGTACGTGGTGCTAATCTGCCAGGAATAATACCACCGGCACACACTTTACAATATTTCTTCCATTTCTGTTAGAATCAATATTATTGCAGAAAACCAATGTGCATAACATGGAATACACAGGCGAGCTAATATGCAAACTCCAAGTCAACCTAAGTAGTTCTATGCATTTAGAAAGAAGAGATACATCTATCCACAAAGCACTCACATACCAAAATATAAGTTTACAGCAACATGCTTGTTTTGTGACTACCAGCAATAGTATCATACCTCCATAAGGCATCAAGCAGGCACAGTGAGGATATGATGCAGAGAATTTGTTCTTCTTTTAGAACTTCTTTTATGACTATTTTACCCTCTACATCAAGGTGCTACAGAGGCTGCTAAACAGGACAGAATTTGAGGATAAACCATGGAATCATAGAACCATAGAATTGTTTAGGTTGGAAAAGAACATTAAGATCATTGTGTCTAACCATAAACTTAATACTGCCAGGTCCATCACTAAATTATGTCCCTAAGCACAACATCTACACATCTTTTAAATGCTTCTAGGAATCGTTACTTCACCTCCCTGGGCGACCTGTTCCAGCACTTCATAAGCCCTTTCAGTGAAGAAATTTTTCATAATGTCCAGTCTAAACCTCTGCTGGTGCAACTTGAGGTCATTTTCTTTTGTCATATCACCTGTTATATGGAAGAACAGCCCAAACACACATTTCTACAGCTTCCTTTCAGGTAGTTCTAGACATCAATAAGGCCTGCCCTGAGTGCCCTTTTCTTCAGGCTAAACACCACCATTTCTCAGCTGTCTCTCGTAAGACTTGTTCTCTAGTCCCTTCACCAGCTTCATAGTCCTTCTTTGGACATGCTCCAGCACCTCAGTGTCCTTCTTGTAGTGAGGGGCTCAAAGCTGAATACAGTATTCAAGATGTGGCCTCACAAGTGCCCAGTACAGGGGGACGATCACTTCCCTAGTCCTGCTGGCCACACTACTTCTGATACAACCACCTCCCCTCTCCACAGTGGTGGCTGTAATCTACAAATTAGAGCAAAAAAATAGAGAAGCTTGAGAACAAAGTAACATCTTGCTTTCTATCCATAACATTTTAAAGAGCTATAAAAGAAAGACTCTCTTTCAAAGCTGACTGCTGAACAAATTTCATCTGTATTAGAAAATATCATACCACATTCAAAATGAAACAGAGAATGATGAAAGACCACAACAGATATGTCATACTACCTAATCCACATTAAATAACATTATTTTTGAGATCAAATATAATTAGACAAAAGCATCTTGCAAGAAAACAAACAGGAAAATGCAAAAGGTAAGTCTGATATATTCTCCCTGCATCAAAGATTTTTGCTGCCACTTTCAACAGTATGCTTTAAAGAGAAGAAAAGCTTCCATTTCACAAGCCCAGCCTTATGTTTTGAATCCAACTTCACCAGACATTTTTAAGTCGTGGGTTTTGATAAGGAAAACATTGCCAGTGTAATCAGGATTTCTTTTTATGTAGAGATTGCCATAAAAGGCACTTACTTCAAACATAAGTGTATCTATGCAGTGATGCTGCCATTTAACAGCCATGGAGACACTAGTTAAAGATCTTCACAGAAAATGGTGGGCATACATTTACCATAATGGCAGCAAAACAATCACTCTGAGGTGCTTGCCTCCTTAGCAAGCCATTTTAAGGGTATTAGCATTTCATAGAATCAGAATAGTTTTGGCTGGAAGAGACCTTCAAGATCATCAAGTCCAACCTTATTCCTAGTCCTATCAAAACCACTAAACCATGTCCCTAAGGACAACATCTACCCAGCTCTTAAATACTTTCAAAGATGGCGACTCCATCACCTCCTTGGGCAGGCTATTCTAATGACTGACAACCCTTTCAGTAAAGAAATTATTCCTAATACAGCCTGAACCTCTCATGGTTCAACTTTAGGCCATTTCCTCATTCTATCGCTTGTCACTAGGGAGAACACAACTCACCCTTCAGGTAGTTCTAGAGAGCCTTTTTTCTCAAGGCTAAACAGCCCCAGATCCTTCAGCCTTTCTTCATAAAAGACATGCTGAATCCCTTTACTAGCTGGGTAGCCCATCTCTGTACCCTCTCCAGGACCTCGGCGTCCTTCTTGTAGAGAGGGGCCCAAAACTGGACACAGTATTTGAGGTCCAGTCTCACCAAAGCTGAGTACTGAGGAATGAGTCATGCTGACTATACTATTCCTGATACAGGCCAGGATGTTGTTGGCCTTCTTGGCCACCTGGGAACACTTCTGGCTCATGTTCAGCCTGCTGTCAATCAATACCCACAGGTCCTACTTTGCCTGGCAGCCCTCCAGCCACTCCTCCCCAAGCCTGTAGCGCTGCTGGGGCTTGTTGTGGCCGAAGTGCAGGACCTGGCATTTGGCCTTATTGAAATTCATGGAATTGGCCTCGACCCAGTGATCCAGCCTATCTAGATCCTTCTGTAGAGTTTCCCTACCCTCAAGCAGATCAACACTCCTATCCAGCTTGGTGTCATAGAAACACAGTAATGTTTGGGTTGGAAGGGACCTCTAGAGGTCATCTAGTCCAACTCCCCTGCTGAGAGCAGGGACATCCTCAACTACAGCAGGTTGCTCAGAGCTCTGTCAAGCCCCACCTTGAATGTCTCCAGGATGGGGCCTCAACCATCTCCCTGGGCAACCTGTTCCAGTGCTCCACCACTCTCGTGGTAAAGAACTCCCTCCTTATTTCTAATCTAAATTCACTCCTTTCTAATTTAAAACCATTACCTCTTGTCGTTTCACTACAGGCCTTTGTAAACAGGCCCTCTCCAGTCTTTTTGTAAGCTCCGTTCAGGTACTGGAAGGTGGCTATTAGGTCTCCCCAGAGCCTTCTCTTCTCCAGACTGAACGATCCCAGCTCCCTCAGCCTGTTCTCATAGGAGAGGTGCTCCAGCCCTCTGATCATCTTCGTGGCCCTCCTCTGGACCCGCTCCATCAGGTCCATGTCATCTTCAAACTTACTAAGGGTGCACTCTATCCCCTTATCCAAATCATAGATGAAGATGTTAAACAGGAGTGGCCCCAGTACTGAGCCCTGGGGGACACCACTCGTGACTGGCTGCCAACTGGATTTAACTCCATTGACCACAACTCTTTGGACTCATCCGTCTAAGCAGTTTTTCACCCAGGAAAGCATATGCCCATCCAAGCCAAGAGCAGTCACTTTCCCTAATGGAACGTTGTGGGCAACACTGTCAAGTGCCTTAGTAAAGCTAAGACAGACAACATCCTCAGCCTTACCTTCATCCAACAGTTGGGTCACCCTGTCATAGGAGATCAAGTTTGTTAAACAGGACCTGCCCTTCCTAAACCCATGCTGACTGGGCCTGAACACGTTTGTCCTGCATGTGCTGCATAATAGAAGCCACAATGATCCGCTCCATCAGGTTCCCTGGTACTGAAGTCAAACTGACAGGCCTGTAGTTAGGATTTAGGATGGTCAACTCTGCAAAATCTTTCAGCTGGAACAATCATCCAAAATACAGAGGTACACATATATGTGCATGGTCCCAAGACAGTGGGAAGTCCCGAACACTGTTCTGGTGAGTTGTACTTTGTTTTTAGGCCACACATTCTGTGCTTTCAATGAGTTATTTGAAGTGACAAGCTTCCACCCTGTTAGTCCACCTGGTGCTGTCACAGAGGCAGGGAGCATTAGTGTGGCGGCACAGCTACAAACCACACTGCAAATGATGTCAGACCTGAATCTCCTCATACTAAGGCTCAAACAAGCTGTTTGCACCATCTGAGGGGAACACATGGTGAAACAGCTCATCTGAATCTCCAAAAGGCTTGCAGTGACCTGATATAAAGCGCTGACATTCAGCACCTGGCACAGGCTCTTTCTGTAAAATTGAGTTCCAGTTTTTCTGTTTGTAGGTCAGTAGCACTTCACTGCAGATCTGGAAATAAACCTTGCTGCCAATTTCCCATTTCCAGAAATCGCCTCTTACAAAATGCATATTCTTCATTTCTCACTGCTAAAATGGCCTCACATAAAAGCCCAGGAACGGCCATATGTTGTCAGACAGAAAGTCCCTCTCCCTTGTGTATTAGCTCCAACAGTGGCCACAAATAGATGCTTAGGAAAAAGTAAGAGCAAAATAGGACAAGCATGTCTGATACTACCCCTTATTAACTAACAGCCTCCAACTGTTTTCAGCTTAGGAAGTTCATAAGCCAGAGACTATTGCTATGGATCTAATAATTCACAGATAATTTTGCTACTATGAACTTATTCAGCCTCCACCTGAGCTCTCCTGTAGCTGAACAGCCTTCCCAGTCTGGCCTCTTACTGCCACTTCACACTCAGGGTTGCCCAGTGATTAGAGTCACGTAAATCATCCCTGGGAGATATTCCCATCTCTCCATTGAGAAGAATGAAGCATTGATGATTAATATCAAGTTGCAATCTATCTTTTGGAAGATTAACTTCAGTAAGATGAATTTCATCCCTAGTCTTGATGTCTTTGTTCTCCCTAAAGGTACAGCATCTTCCCTCTGCAGTCTTATTTGAGATATTACATTAAAGGATGTGAGACATCCAGACCCGACACTAATGGGAGTTGCAAAGTGCCTGTGATAAACAGTAGGCTAAGGATAGAAAGCCTGCAATGCTTTCAGTGCATGCTCTGTCTATCCATGCCTCTACAAAGCAAACGCATGGCAATTTATATCAGCCAAAAATTCCATCCATGTCACTGCCATTACAGTGACCTGCAGTCTGTTTTAGCCTCAGAGGGTTTTTATAGTTCAGGCAAAGCTGTGCAGAGCCTGTACCACCCTCCTTAAGAGCTCTGAGAGATGAGGCCAGAGCAAAGGGCTAACTGGGGAATGTGACAGTGAGCAGCATGGCAGGAGCAGACGGTGGGGAGAATGCTGTAGCACTGTTTGGAAATTAAACTCTTTTCCCAGTGACTATGCCAGTATTGTTAAGTAACCTTAATAGTACATCGCTTGCTAAATGGCTTCTGGGACTGGCAAAGAAAGAATTCAAATCATTAAATAGCAACAGGCAGAAAAACAAACAGCAAAATGTCAAGTGGTAATGAGAACACCCAGTGTGCTGACTACCTCCTACTGACATCCAAGAGGATGCTTTAGGGTCACGAGGAGGAGAACAAGGGTCTTGAACAGTGAAGTGATACACTTTTCAGTTAGCAGAAAAATCCTATTTTATAACAAAAATGATTCACATGCAGGAAAAACAATATATCAGGATGTCAGGTACCAGTCACTGATACTCTAAAAATTAATGCTGTCTTCAGCAGCATCACATAAAATCCATCACTTAGCAATAGCATTGCTCCTTTTCTTTAAGAATCAGGTGTCTGTCATTTTTTCATAGTTAGCTAGAGAAGTGTTAACACCCAGTTCATGCTACCTTATTGGGAATCCAGGCTTGAATAGAGATTCAAAAGCATAGCTGAATCTTCTAGTAGCCACTCTCCAGAAATTAGGAAACCTCAGCAGTGGCTTTAACAGCTGTGCTCTATCTTGGCCCTGGCCTCACCACACACTGCTCTGGGAACAGGATGCTGAGCAGTGAAATGTCACCCCCACTCAGATGTTGCTTTATAAAACCCCTGCTGTTGCTTCAGAATATCTAATTTTTTTAGTGTTTCTTTATGGTTAGACAGCATATTTTTACATGATGGTATTCTGAACACAAAGTGAAATTATGACTTCCTTCTACACTGGCAGCATGTGATTGCTGCAGTGCATATTTGTCTGAAAACCTTCTAGCTGCAATCATAAATCAATCCAATGCAGTTCCCAAAGATGGAAGCAATATATGGGTTCAGAAAAGCATCATAACCACATTTGAATTCTTAAGCTCTTCTTAAATAAACTTTTTGCATTAAAGAGAGAACCCACATGACCGATATTGTCCCTACAGTAATTCACAGAATCACATGTATGTGTACATATATACACCTCATTCTAAAGCATGCACTATTATGTAAATGAAGACATCCTCACTACTAGTTATTTACTGGTTAATATCTAGAGAATCAAGTTCTTCTGTCCACCATTTACCAGAATATCACCTTACTGATCACAATGCAAAGACTGGGTACACGGTCATAATGAGGACAATTATTCCGTGTTCACTGTAAATGGATTAGTTTAAATGCATTAAACTGCCAACACAACCAAAATTAAAGGGCACCTTATGCAATCCTCTTCAATTTAATTCAATAGGTCTAATTCTGAAGAGGGAGGATCCATGCGAATGCTTTATGCAGTTAACTTCAAATTCTCATTCTAATTAACTCAGATCCCTGCTTCACTCTGAAATCACAGTCTCAGGTTGACAAGCTTAGGAAAACCAGCTACTGATTTTCAAAATATAGTTGTCAAAATGCTCACCCAAGAAGTGGCAATGGAAAATTTTCACTTTAACTTTGAAGCACCAGGATTTCACCTGTTATTTTTAATCTTGTTAAAACCTCTCTATTCTATCAATCTTGGCTTTTCTTCCAATTCATTATATCCCTAGGACCTATGTATTACTTCCTCCACTGCTTTCTTGATTCACGCTAGGCTAGATATAATGCCTTTGTCTTTTTAGATGACATCACTGTTCAAAGTTGTTCCCTATCAGCAGTATCTCAGATACCAGAGGTTCAAGTTTCAGCCTTGCTGTTGAACCACACTAAGAGTTGCCTTGACCAACAGATGTCTAGATATTCAGGAGTGAACATCCAAAGGTCTCCCAAGATGCTGCAGAAGACTTTTCAATTCTGAGTTTCCATTTGGTTGTAGAAACCAGTTCTCTTAACTAAGGTATTCTCATGGGGAACAGAGCTCAGCTAGATCTTTGTTCCTAAACACCCTTCTGTGGAAAGTTATTCTGCTGAATCAGCTGCAAGAAACAGTGTAAATAACTGGCATGAAAGTAAATGTTTTTAGCCTGATTTTTTCACTCTCGCATTCCTGCACAGGTAGCATCCAAGATATCCTAATGATAAACATGCTGTGATTCCATTCCCACAATTTACATCTGCCTAGTGGCTCCTTGAAATAGCGTTTATTATTTCAAAGAACGCTTACTGCTTTTAAACTATTGCTCTCTCTTTTAAACTATTGCTCTCAACCAACTGCTGTTGGATTTCAGCTTCCAAGTGTATAAGACGGAGAACAAACAAAAGCCTTTTTATTGCTAACAAGTCTCAATGAGGAGAAGTCCTCCTTTCTTTCCGGACAATCCCAGCATTGGAAAGGAATGGGATGCATCAAGGAAAAGGGAAAGCTTTTGTCTGTTGAATAGAAATGCAAAACACCCGTATGAAGAAGCTGCAACCGTAAGTCACATATAACTTAAATTGTGAATCTGTATACCGCAAATTGGAGGGGGTAGTAAATATCACAAAAGCATGCAAGGCAATCAAGCAGACATGCTTTAAGCTACCTGGATGAGCCAGGAACAACCATTCAAGCAGCAGCACTAGCTGACCTTCCACATAACTAACATAACTGAGGCTACCTAGCATCCTATTGTGGATGCCATGCTGGGAAAGTAGAAGATGCCTGTGGGTCCCATCTACACAGTTAAAACTTTCATGCTTCCAGGAGCACATGCACATAGAAGAAAAAATATAAATAGGGAAACAGAAAGGTGAATATTTATCAATATGGAAAAAGTTAGTAGGAAGCTATAAAACTAACAATCAGTGTTATTATGAGTAAGAGCTATTAAAATCTTTTTACAGATTCCAAAACTGGCAAAACAGAGGATGTCTTCACACTGTATGTAGTCATACTGGGAAACTCAGAGAGAACAGGAATTCCTTTAGAGATAAGAGCAACCTGCATTAAACCTGTATCAGTTTAGTATCAAACATGATTCTGGAAGGGCTTCAAACACCAAGCTTCTGAGTTTAAACTTTTGAATCATGTGTGAGAAAAAGGATGTGCTGTTTATACCACCTATTGGAAAGTTTCTTGCACAACCTTCTGATATTTTTGGCATTGTTAACTTCAAAGCCTAGCTACTGGATTTAACTGGACTTAGATGGTCTGCTCTGATTCAGGCCAGAAATTCCTTTCTGGTGGCAAATTCCTCTATTATGGGAAAAAAAAAAAATATATATATATATCTGGGGGAAGAGAAAGGAACACTGCCTATGGCATAATGTTTTCATGTCTCAAGAGACAGCTTTGCCCTAAAGGCAGAAGGTGATATCACTGTCTGGAAGAACACAACTACATGGTATCAGTAGAAGTTTTGGTTAGTCTTATGCAGAGAGTGAGGGGTTTTCCATGTGCTGGAGGATAATACGAAGAGAATTCTAACACAAGCTGACTTTAAGGGCACTTCATATCTACAAGAGGAAAAGGCATAAATAAAAAGTCTTGCCTTACCTCCATGCCTAGAAAAATAATGGAGAAGCTCATTCTGGAGGTCATCTCTAGGCACAGGGAAGAGAAGAAGGTTATCAGGAGTAGTCAGCATGGATTTACCAAGGGGAAGTCATGCTTGACTAATCTAATAGCCT
>JAAGNO010002323.1:24968-51104 GCA_033439905.1 Ceryle rudis
TGGAAAGCAGCCCTGTGGAGAAGGACTTGGGAGTCCTGGTAGACAACAAGTTCTCCATGGAACAGCAATGTGCCCTTATGGCCAGGAAGGCCAATGGCATCCTGGGGTGCATTAAGAAGAGTGTGTCCAGCAGATCAAGGGAGGTTCTTCTCCCCCTCTACTCTGCACTGGTGAGACCTCACCTGGAGTATGTTCTGGGCTCCCCAGTTCAAGAGAGACAGGGATCTACTCAAGAAAGTCAGTCCAACGGCGGGCTACAAGGATGATTAAGACATGCCTTATGAGGAAAGGCTGAGACACCTGGGGCTTTTTAGTCTGGAGAAGAGAAGACTGAGAGGGGATTTGCTAAATGTTTATAAATATATGAGGGCCGAGTGTCAAGAGGAAAGGGACTGCCTCTTCTCACTTGTGCCCTGTGATAAGACAAGGGGGAATGGATATAAACTGGTCCCTTCCAACCCCTAACACCCTGCGATACCTGTGAAAAGTCACATGATGAGGTGTAAGCAGAAAACCACAGAGCAGAGGTCTAGAGAAAGGGTATAGGAAAAAAATGAATGAAGCCTAATCTCATTTCTCAAAGTGAAAAAGGGCTGCACAAGTGCTTCCTGCACCATGATCTTTGCAGCCATGTTAATCTCTGACAAAATATTGATGCCTCTTCATCAATTTGCTGTTGTGGCCAGGGTATCTTGGTAGCAGAGAAAGGGGCTGACCTTCATATTCTTTTGATTTTCTTTCTGCTTCCTCTCCCTTAACCTTAGAAGATGCTCAGGCTATTCCCAGGAGGGAAGGATGGGAACTGACAGCTCTTCAGAGTAATGGAAGCAACAGCACAATTTCAAAACTAGAACTAGTTCCAGATGAAAACCTGTTTAAATTACTACACTTCAGGCATGGACAAAACCAGTGATTTTGTAAAACACCATATACTTCTGCATTCAGTAAATGGGATGATTCTGACAAATACTCTGAGAATTTCAAGGGGCAGGTTTTAGGGGCTGGACCCAGAAGTATACAATATTGTTGACATTTTACTCCAGACAAAAACAACAATTACATACAAATTCCTCTATATTGCATATGCTGACCACTTTTCTAACCAAAACCCAGTAGCAATAAAAAAATCTTCCACGGTATCTCCAATCCCTGCTACACAGCCCATGAAAAATAAATTGGCTGAGTTTTAACTAAACCACACTAACAGGCATAATATAGCTTAGATCTATTTCATCAGAGAAATTACTTACTATTCCATGCAGACTCAAAAGCTTTCAGACTATACATCTGATGTATTTTACACAGTGATCGTTGTACTATAAAGACTAGTTGGGATAGATTTGTCTATTGAGGGAAGTAATCGCTACTATTGCAACTATGCTGTATCTAATAATACAATACAAATGCCTCATTTTCAGCACCTTTCAGATAGCCACTATCTCCAAGTATGATAACAAAAGTTATCATATCAATCCCCGCATCATAATGCAAACCCACTTGGGAAAAAAATATTCTATGATGAATTCCAGAGATTTATTCTCCCATGGGAAAATACATGCAGGCATCCAATAGAAAGCTTGTGTAGGGAAATTAAAACAATTTAATAGTCTCAACTTATTCTGTAATGATTATTTTTCTGAAGTTTACATATACTATCAGACTCCTTAAAAAAACAGAGGAGAGAGAAAACTGGTAATGATGTATGCAATTTTATTTTGACTATACATCATTTTCATCCAACATTTTATTCATATTTATTTTTTTATTTCCCTTTCATTCTCATGTTACAATTAATTTCCCAGAACAAAACAGGGGAGAGGGATGGGGTATGCTGACAGAATATTTGAGGTATATTTTTCATGTCTAATTGAAAGATATTTTTGTAAACATTTTTTGTTGCTTACTTGGCACCTAGTTCAAAACACACAAGCCTGAAATTCAACAAAAACAATGTATTCCAGTTGAGATGGACAACTAAAGGAGAAAAAGGTGACACAGTGTTAGCCCTTTTCATGTCCAAGTCCATAAGGGTAGCAGCCGGCATGAAGGTCAAGTAAAGCATCCAGAGCAGCTTCTAAGAAGATTGAGGACTGCCAAATGTCATCACCACTGTGTATACTTCACTTGATACAATACCAACATCTGTCAGGTTGACATACATCTTGATCCCATCAGGCATATCAGGCTCAACATATGGCTTGAACAACCTATATACTGTACATCACCCTCAACTTATTCTTTAATGCTTTGGTGGTGGTTTATACCTGAGGAAGAAAATACACAATTTGCTTAAAAATTAATCCTATTCGCTTGCATTTTTTTGTGTGTCATGAGTGCACTAATCACATAGTACACAGGAGAACAGAAGGTGAAAAAATGTTGACCGTTTTCTAATTTCTAGTATTTCAAGAGCAGTATTCATTGTGCTGACATAAGTTTCTTCCAACATAAATATTTGTTAAATATCACAAAATGTCTAAAAGCTCCATCACATGTAAATCCTGAGCACTTAAGAACTCAGTTCAACCAGGCAACTATTTCAACCATCTTCTAGGATTTACTGTTCCCAGAGCAGAGGCCAAGGAAAAGAAGTAACGTGTGTTTCTCATCAACTCTGGTGCAAAGTCAGCCAGCATAATGTGAACACATTTCACAAATGGCTTAAAATAAGCCTGGATCACTTTGCTTTGAAGTAAAAGAGAAGCACCCATATGGGACACTTCACTGGCTCTTTTGGGGGGACAGAAACCTCCATCAAAGTGTGAGAACAGCCATCATCAGAGCCAATTATTCCATATGCTCTCTCAAACCCAGATTCTCACAACCTGGTTCTGCTCATGTACTAAGACCATCAAGGGATGATTAAGTGTGGCTGAACTAGAAAGCAGCTGATGACATCTTTATTGTGCCAAACAGAAACAGAACAGTCAAGCCATCTGTGTTTGTATGCTTATGTTTAAGATTGTTCAAACAGTTCAGGGCACATTACAAAAACCAATATAGTAAGTTATAAATTGATTTTTTTCTCCCTAGATAACTGTGTCTATATATGTGTGTAGACAAAATAGCACTCCTCAATGGCTGGCATATGCATAGGATGGGCACAAATCAATGTATAATATGTTATACTTCTATTTGTGATTTGATAATTGTGCTTTGAACTCTTGCAGTTGGTGGGGCTGCAACAGGATAATTAAAAACATGAATATGTAACAGTTTTTTTCAGGAAAAATCTTCTCCTACCCCAAAGTGATTGCTGTTAAAGCTTGTTCAGTTATTCTTATGTTATGGAAGACTGAGGAGAGATCAAGGAAAATAAAGTCAAAATGTGTTGTATTTGCATTTCCCTCCTATTTTATTCAGTGGGATACGAATTATGGAATCACTACTGGCTTGGAGAGCTGGAACAGTTCAGAGAGGAGGAGTGATTCAGCAGCCTTGCATGACTTATAGAAGATGCAAATTCAATCTCTCCTGGTGTTTTAGGATCTTAGGATGTTTGTAGCAATATTTTGGAAGTACAAAAACAGAAGAGAAATGTTATTGTTGCTGAGTCTGACAGCTACCCGAGTCTGACACAATTCAGGTAAAGAAGAAATAACCACCACCGGAACAGTGCACCAGTTGAAAAGTCCTTCACATAAAGGATGTTGAAAAGTAATCAGAAGATGGGCAGGCTTCAAGGTCAAGCAGGGTTTCTCCACAGCCTGCCAGCCAAGTAAATACACAGACTCTTCTGAGCCTTCTGAACTTCTGATGGTCAAAGCAACAAAACAACAAAAACAGCTAAAGGAGACCTTGGTGCTTTAAGAGACAAGGTTCAGACTAAAGCAAGACAAGTATACCCACATACTTTTAGACAGATACTTGCACATATGTGACTATGTGCATGTGGTGGCACCGTTTTGTGGTGATGTCTTGCACCTACAGATGCAATTTTAAAATAAACCATCTGGCCAAAAGCAGTCTAAGATTGAGAATAAACTACTAGAATGCAAAAGGTAAGCTAAAATATCAGGTAAGTGAACCACACCAAAATCCAAAACTTTCTTTTGTTAAGCCCTTAGTACAGGTCCCACAAAAACAATTGCAAAAAAAAATTAAAATATGCCTGGCAGAAGTGTTAACGCTCTCAGCTGCAGGAAACCTTAGCGTGTGCTTGGTAGTGCAGTTCCTAACACAACTGCAGAGCTGTCTGGGTTCTTCAGTCCAAAGCTTACATTCTCAGGTAATGAACTCACTGATCTAGATTATAATACTTTTGACCATCCTGAGGTTTTATTTATGAACTCACTGAAGCCAATTTAAGCAAAATATCAGAATCTCAATTTTCATTGCACTAACGAGTGAACAGTAAAAGATGAAATAATAAAGAAGTGAAAAGTGAAGAGGTCACAAAGATTCTCACCAAGGAGCCACTGGTTTTGATAGAGGTGCAGCTCGGTAAAAATGGAGGTATGGGATATCCCTGCACCATTTAACAGAGCCTTTGAACTTAGATGGACTGCCTAATAAGGGAAACCTCTTAAAGAAAGGCAATAGGCAACAGAAATTCGACTGCTGCTAACTGTAAAACATTTTGGAGGTTGTTGCATCCTGGGGAGAAAGGGGGCTCTCCCTCCCTCACCCCAGCAGCCTCACAGCTATCCATCCCACAGAGTGGGATGGGTAAGTCCCACAGAGGGACTTAGCAAAGCCACGCTGAAGTCTTCTGAATTGTGGCTCAAGCCTTTTTTACGTTGAGCATCACTCATCAAAAATCACAGGAATATTAATAATTAGCATGGGAGTATTTCAGTAACAAAAAAGCAAGTACCTGTAAAAATGCAAGCATCCCTCTCATCTTTAATATAAATAATTTGAGATGATAGATTTTAGATCTTCATTTCAAAAATATCTCCAAGAGATTTATGCATCCCACACCACCATCTTGTCTTACAAGAATAAATTCATAACACAATGAGGTACTGAGAACTCAGGAAGAAAAGTCACAAAGAAAAATGACCGCAACCCATGTCCCAAGAAACAATTAAAGCTATCATCAAAAAACCCACAGAGTTCACTCCATTTGATTTGCACCCTCGGAAGCAGCCTCCTTAAAAACATTCATAACATCCAGTCAAAGGGAGGCAAATTTAGGAATTTAAACTGGACACCAAGATCTCCCTTGGGAAGACATATATTGCTCTCCATTGGCAATATATGGTAATGGAAGCACTTAATCTTGAGGGAGTGCACACAGTGCTCATTTGCAAGTTTATATGAGAAACTTTTACTTTGTTAGGTGCTGGTATGAACCTATTTCCTACTCCTGTTATTACATTTAAAGCTTTAGAGTTGCAGTAAAAAAAAGTGACAGCTAAAATTATCTACACAGATCCATCTTAAATGTAACTAAATCCATAATACAAGGACTAGCAGAAAAAAAGGGAAGGATATTTGAAAAGAAATTGAAGTAATTCTGCATATGTCATTTTGAAAGCGCCCTGTAAATCCCGAGTCCTTTGTAATATGAATGATTGTATACTGAATGCAGAGTCAAAGGGACAAAAGCAACAGCAGATAACAAATAGATGACCATAATAAACAGATGATTGTGTTCATTCAAGTTAAAAATGAGATCAAGTTAGAAAAGTTAAAACATTCCAAATAAAACATTTTTTTAATATATATATTTACTGGTAGACCTGAACTCAAGACAACCTTTTGTGCAAAGTTTCTCCAAGGTCTAAGATCTTGGCAATCCGTAAATGCACAGATGCTACTCTAAGTGCTTTCTCTCAGCACATTCAATACCTGATCCAGTTCTCCCTTGAAAATAAATCAAACACCATGCCATATCATCACAATACTCTCCCTGACCAGGGGGAGTGTACAAAATGGATCTCTGTATTACATACTGAAATGAGAACATAGTTTCTTTCACCTGTGGTTTGCCGTTACTTGAAGTTCCTCTAAGTTAAGACATTATTTATTTATTGGCAAGTACATAGAATTATTACAGAATAAAACCACATTTAATCTATCCTTTTGCTCAAACAGCATCACGGAAATATAACTCATAAAATACAGTACATTGATGCAAGACAACTGCGTAGCTTAGAGATTCACCACATAAAAATAAGCTCCAGTTCAGTTCAGGAACAAGAGACATAAAGAAGTGAGAAATTATAATTTTTTTATTATTATTTTTTCTGGTTCCAAGCTTGGCTTGTGTGGGAAATGTACAAATCGCTTGAACCTTTCATTTCCAGATTGCTGGTATGAATACAAGTTAAGTCAGTGACACAAACAAGACAAATCTATACAATGTGGTTTCAGGCCAATCCCAAACCACATCCCATTACAGTGCAGTCTAGAGAGCTTGTAGAAGCCAGTGGAAAAGCTCTACTGGCTTCAAAGCAGAAGCACTAGTGAACATAGCCACCCAACCAGAAAATACTACTTTGAGACATACTGGGCACCATGGGCAAGCAGGGAGCTGCTCATCAAGAAACTCTTATCTGCACCATTGCTATTGCCCGAATCAGTACCTTCAGAAACTTGCATTTCTCTGTGCTTCTTTCATTTTTTGTTCTTACTTCTTCATAAAAGTTCACCAGAATGGATGAGCTCCACTGCAGTTTTGCTTAGTTATAGTTTACACAAAGCCTGCCACAGTGAGGTCACAGTCTTGCCTAGGCACTTTGACAACAGTGCAATTAATTTACAACTATAACTGGTAATTAGAATTATCAATTGCTCTTCATACCAAGAGCCAATACAGCTTAAGCAATAAACTGCTGTCAGATATCCTTCACCTATGCATGGCATATCCATGTTTGCTATATGCATGAGAAAATCACAGCGGTGGATTCACCGAACCCAATCCTTCTCTCTGCATTAGTTTTATATTGACATTTACTGCAATAATATCGTATCAGTTTGGGGAAAAACAAAGCAAAAAATCACACCTGTCATTTTTTCACCTGATTTATGTTAGAAAACACAGCAGCGTAGAATCTGCCCATTCAGAACAACCTGGCAGCAGAAAGGATTCCCCCTGGGAAAATCTTGAAGACATTCAAGAAGGTAGAGTTTCGTTATCCTGAAGTGAATCTGAACAAACTCATTTGACCCAGCCTGTGATCTAAAACACACTTAGATGAAACACACGTACAATGACAAAAAGCACCAAGTCAAAGTCCTCAGAAGGACCACAAGAAATGTGACTGCGATCCCCAAGAAGAAGGACTGGGTCTCAGTAAAGAAAAGAGCAAATGCAGCACGGTTAAACTTTAATTATATTTGGCTCCCTCAAAACAGATGCTCGCAGACAGATTTCTGTTTCACCCACTAATGACTGTCATACACAATCATGTCACTGATTTCAGAAGGCTGCAGGGTTTATACACTTGCAGGCAAAACTGACAAGACACAACTGAAGAATAGTCACAAAACCCAATCCCTGCTTCATCCAAAAAGGATATTCAGATACTGTGATGGAGATAAGAAAACCAGGATCTGCCATGCCGTTTCTGGAAGAGGAATAATCTTCCAGACTGTGCTGGTGCCTGCTACAGCTTCTGCAATGGCCCTCTTGACTGTGGCTTGGGAAGCCACAGTGTGGTCTTCCTCTTATCTGGTTTGAATTTCTGGATCATCACATACTGCTGAAAGGGTAACAGGAGGTAGTGATACGAGAAGACAGACACAGATAGGCAGGTGGCAGAAGAAAGAGGTACATCACAAATATGTGCTGGGGAGAAAAATGTGTTAGAAAGTCATATATGCCCTGTGTACTTCATATTGGCCCAGCGTATACCCCCTCTCAAGAAATTCAAAGAGTCTTTCTAATTACTTCAGATATGAGCTCCATAAGATTTTATAGGGGGCCTTGGTCAGCCTCAACTTTCTTTTGCAGGATCTACAAAGAATGAGATGGGAAATCAATATACTCATTTCCCAGTCCAAGGCTTGGGTCTTCCCAGCTCAGATGAGAACACATCAAAATAGAGCTCAATTCTAGAGTTACGCTGCATTGCTGTCATGAATCTAGTTTCATCCAATTTTATCAAGAGCAGCTTCTTTTTCTTCCATCTTAAGAGAGAAAGTAAGGAAAAGAAAGAAGAAAAAAATCCTTCTGTTCCTCACTCTCTCACTTCTGGGAGTAAACAGAGCCTTAGTGAGAAAAAAAGGGACTAATGCACCAACCCCTACATATATTTAAGAGTCACCACTGATGTTAAACAAGTTCTTCAAAATCCAAGTAGGGATCTCAGGCTGAGTATTCCAGCTCTGCTGATGGCAGCATTTTCCTTCCCAAAAAGCACTAAATTACCCGCAGGACTGATAAGACAAAAACAGTACCACCATCTCCAAGGTGAAAGCAGAGCCTGGATTTGGCATGCCAGCGCCAGAGATAGGAGAGCTGTTCACTAGCTTGCCCAAGCCATAGCATAAGAGTTAGCTTCCACTTTTCTCATTCCATAAGGACCCATTTCTCTCTACAGTCCCACTGTGCAGGCACCACTTGTGTTTCCACAAAGGGAAAGTGCTCACTCTGATGAGCCACAGAAAAGCTGAAGTTCTGCTTTGAAAATACCACCAGTACCCCATGTTCATAGATACTCATACTCCCTGTAATTGTGACCAATACACATCCTTTCTGCTTCAAGCTTCTTACAGTTGTACCAAAAAATGAGAAGGAACATTAGCAATTCATCCAAGTCTTGCTGTCCTGATGGAGAAAAAGGAAAAAAAAAAAAAAAAAAAAAAAAAAAAAAAAAAAAAAAAAAAAAAAGGTTTCTAGAAAGCATTAAAATGTATGACTCATTACTGAGGAAATATCATTGGGTCACATCTGCCTTTCAAGAAAATCCTTATCCATTACTTGGAAACAAGCCCCTGTTGCAAATTGATCTTGACCTATGGAGTCTCCAAATAAGATGGGCTTAAAGCAAGAATCTGCTCCCATGCAGAGGAGAGCAGCAAAATCAGGCAGGTGGGATTTGTGTCACAAGATCCGTGTTACAAATCTGGTAACTTGCACAATGAAATAAAAAAAGGAAAAGTGGAATTCATTTTCTTTATGGACCTTAATGCTTTCCTCTGATTCATATGTTAAGTTCATTCTTGGTTTATCTTGTCTGCTTTGATTGTAAGCTCTTCAGGGTTTCCTGCACTTGTTCAGTGTCCAGCACAAGACCAGCTGATGAATCTCTGAAGGATTACCAGTGTCCAGTTTACCTCTAACTTCAGATCTGCGTGATCTGAAATGGACTAGTGATAATATGATGTTTATTTTTAATTGTTATTGTCTACAGCTTGTTTCACCAGTCCTAATGAACCAATAGCTTCACAACACTGACAAAAACTCAAAATTCTGCAAGCTTTTCTCCTACTTCTTTTGGAAGAATAACTCCAATGGAATTTTTTTCTTTTTTTTTCAGATCAGATGAAGGTTGATGTTGAACACTTTTCACCAAGAGGCTAAAATACAAGGGTGTGCTCATTCTTCTCTTCAGAAAACATCATATTCTTTTGCACTGCTGCTGAGGTGACAGCATTAAAATCCATAAGGATTTACCACCACTGTTAGCACCTTGGGATTGTTCTCTGGATATCCCACATAGTTATTTAAAATAATGAATTTTTTTTTTTTTTTGATTGTTCTTTATTTGTTTGGCTTTGCCCCCAATTTGAAGGACATTGGAGAGCTGGCCAAGTAAGATGCACTCAGGATGGTATTAGGCGCATGTGTAACTCAATTCATTGTTTACAATAAAAGGGTTCAGCTACCTGACATGCAGTGGCTGGACGATAAACAGCCAGTGACAGTTTTCAGACAAATATGGATGCATGTATGGGAATATAGTTACACCAGTTTTCTCCACAGATATGGAGAAAAAGATGAAATTCCTTCAAAATGGTGTTCAGTGGGCTAAGTATTCCAATACCTGTGATCTGAAAATGTTTTGATTTTTTACTCTAACTCTAGAGATTAATAATTCTAGTTAAATATATAAGGATCCCACAGAAGCTATAAAAATAAATAAAAAGGTCTTGATCAAAACCCAAGAAAACCTCAGGAATGGGACAAGGGCAAAGATGGCAATGAGACAGAACTACAACTAGAAGGTTATTGGCATCTGTAGTCCAGCCCTTACCCAGTGTTTTGCCAACTTTAAAAAAAGGGAAATTTTCAGAAGGTATTCTGGGGAAAAAAAATAAAGCAACTTTGCTGTATCTTAGTAACTAAATTCAAGGGTGAGGTGATTATGGGAAAAGACATCCCTGAAGTCTAAAAAGTGGATAATGGAAGAGATCAGTGTAGGCCAGCTGGAATTAGGAGATGAGATTTTGAAAGGAAATACAGAATGATGGTTGAGATGGCTGACACAAGTCTTTATTTATGATACAAATGGTCCTCATTTGAAAGCAGGAAACTAACTGAGACAGACAAGGGAAAGGACAGAGACTATGAAAAAAAACCCATTAGTTTGTTTCTTTGGTTAATCATTTCAGATATCAAAACCTTCATAGCACTCCCGGTTTGGTCTCCATCCAGAGTGCTCATCAGTCACTTGTTACTTCCTTAGCTTGTATTTTTCCCTCTACAGGTCTGTACAAGGATCATTTGCTTCTCACTTACAGATTCTGCTGCTGCTGAGCAGTTTGTGGGCACTGCATTCACACTGCCTACTCCACGGCCAAAACAGCTACCAACAACGTACACCTGACACCACCTGGAAGACAGCAACAGCAAGTGGATGTACATCTGCTTGCAATTCCTGTGTGTTTTTTCCAACTCTACTGTATGTCTTCAGCACATGCCAATTTTAATGTGCACTTTTTTTCCCTTGGACATATGTACATCATGCAGGCAAGGTGTGTGTTTTATTTCCACAGATACTTTACAGCTGGCCTCAGCACTGAGAGCTCAATACTCATGCGCAGAGATGTGGAGCTGGGAGCAAGTTTGTTTTAAACACCCTTTCTCCTGGGCTCCCTTTTTGCTCTTCAGATAAAGGCACTTCTGCACTTGGCAGACAAGGGCTGTGCTGGTGGGCAGCAGTGGATGGAGAGCAGAAGAGCAGTGCCACCCTCCATCCACTCCTTCTCCACATGCTCCTTAGCGCTCAGGGGCCACCACTTTGCCTAGGACATACAAATGGGGAGCTGTCTGCTCCTGCACACTGGCAATACGGTCAGGGCTAACCCTGTCCTTAAGTGGCAATAAGGTCGGGCATCACCCTGTCACTGTGGGGCTTTCCCAGGCAAGGAGGAAAGCGTGCATGGGCTCCCACTGGTATGCATCATCACGTTTACGTGATGTGAATGCCCATCTGCTTACCACTGTTTTGCCTCCTGCCTTTCAGCTGAAACTGTTCCCATCAACCTGTCTCTTCGCAAATTTGTCATATTTTTCAAAGACCAGGTCCTGTGAAATAGATTTAAAAAAAAAACCAACAAAAACACAACAAACAAATCTGGATGATTCGGGGTTTTATTGATGGTTCCCACAACACAAATTCAGTGTTGGGTTTGAGCAGCATAGCTCATAGTTAAACTTAGACCTACAACAGTAAATGTAGCCCAGATTGTGTATGAAATAAATTCTCCTACAGCAAACATGGTAGCACATTTGAAAGATGAATGGGAGTGGCACTGCTTGAAGCACTGGTTCCAGCAATCCCTGGACTCAAAAAACCAAATCTGCTTTATGATTATTTAGAAAACTAGGAGGAAAAATATAAGTGAGAGATAAAAAAAGGCCAAACATGCAGACTGCTACACTTTGGAAGCTACAATCTGTTGCTTCCAGGAAAATGCATAGCTCTGCTACTGATGAACCAGGGGAATGACATCGGAAGGTACCATGTCCATTTACAGGATCCTAGATATGACATAAGTACTGAATAAGTACATCCCTTAGCGGTTCCAAGAGACACATCCAACTAATTTGGTAACTAGCTGATGAGGTGGGCAGGAAAGGAATAATACCATCAGACAGAGCCACGGCAAAGGAATGTCAAACAGTGGCAGAGATACTCGAGCACTGCCACGTGCTGCTAGCACTTGGGAGTTAGGTGCAAGGCTGTATCAGCACCTTAAAGCAAGGTGGCAGCAACAGAGATGAAGTCTCCCCAAATGAGAGAAAACAAAGAAGCATAAGATGTTTCACTGCAGCTCTAAGGTCGGATGCCTGAAAATGCCGTCCGTGTTGACTTTCTAAGTATGCACAACCACGCTGTCACCCACATACCTCAGAAGCAGACCACAGTTGCTAAGGGATGAATAAGTCCCAGCTAGCTGACTGCAAGTCAGCCTGATTACAAAACATATTAGCAGCTACTGCACTGGAGTATGTCCTCGCAAGCCAGCTATTAAGGGTGCTTACCAGTGATCAGACCATGTAACCAACCTGCTATGTTCAAGGATGATTGTTCTCACCTCCAAGCCAAAAATACAGCTCTTGCCTTAAAATGTTTGCTGTGTGTGGTCCCCTCTTTGGCTCTGAGGAGAAGGAAAACCAGAGTGCATCATCCATGTCCCCAAATACTGTGTCTCCTTGGGGGCTTGCCCCCTTCTGTTTATTTGGGATTGTCCCACCTCAGCCCCAAAAGCAGACCACAGCTTTTAATCCTGTCACCTTTCTTGACTTACTGTTTTGTTTACAAATGGTCTACTGTCTGCCATTGTTTGACTTTAATAAAGATTTAGTGACTAAATACAACCACTTTCATGCCTACATTTCTGGGGATGCAATGCTGGGAGATATGAACATGAACATTTGTTTCTTGTCTATCAAAGAGAAAATGTTTATATTTTCATTTCCAACCCCCCCCCCCTTCAGTGTTTTCAAACAAAACAGGAAAGATGTCTCTAATTGTTATTTCTTTCAACATTTGCTCAACTATGAATTCACTCAGCCTTTTTTACAGTAAATGTCACTTGCTTACATGCAAGATAATTGCTCATTGCTGCAGAGTGGGTGAAAAAAATCAGGGAATAAAACGGCAGCAGTGGACAAGAATCAGTATGTTCCTGCATTTGTAGAGCCACATCCCATCTTGGTACAACTTCACCCAGAGGAGAAATGTGCTTTCACCAGGTAAGGATATGGCCTTTACCTTAACTCACATTAAATCCCCTGAAACAGAGGGAAACCCTCAGGTCAGGTACTAGGTTGCAAACTGCACAGAAAGTGCTGACAGAGCTATTTTACTTGTGCCTTGATATTTTTCAAGTGACTGATTTTACAAATACATTGCTAACCATGCAACTACATGAATACCGTGTTTGTTTATTCTCACATCAGTGACTGAGAAGCTGTAAATAGGTGTGACAGCTGCAGCATCTCCTCTGTTGTCATTGCTCGCTACTCCTCCTGTGAGACAGGCAGTGAATGGGATGGCTACTAGGACTGACAGGAGCATAGTACGATCCCCAGGCAAAAAAGTTATACGTGATCTGTATAGAGTAATCTACCCTGCTAGATTTATTTGAACCCCATGCACTGGTTAGGGGTAGACCTACTGGAAAGCAGCCCCTGAGGTGAAGGATCTTGGAGTCCTGGTAGACAATAAGTTAACCATGAACCAGCAGTGTGCCCTTGTGGCCAGGAAGGCCAATAGTATCCTGGGGTTCGGAGTGTGATCAGTAGATCAAGGGAGGTCATCCTCCCCCTCTGTTCTGTCCTGGTGAGCCCATCTATGGAATACTGTGTCCAGTTCTGGGCTTCCCAGTTCAAGAGAGACAGGGAACTACTAGAGCGAGTCCAGCAGAGGGCAACAAAGACGACTGGGGAGCTGGAGCATCACTCTTATGAAGACAGCTTGAGAGAGCTGTGACTATTTAACCTGGAGAAGAGAAGACTGAGAGGGGGCCTTATAAATGTCTATAAATATCTAAAGAATGGGTGCAAGGAGGATGGAGCTGGACTCTTTTTAGTGGTGCACAGTGACAGGACAAGGGGCAATGAGCACAAGCTGGAACATGGGAGCTCCCATCTAAGTATTAGAAAAAAACTTTACTGTGAGGGTGATAAAGCCCTGACACAGGCTGCACAGGGAGGTTGTGGAGTCTCCTCCTCGGGAGGTATTCAAAACCTGCCTGGATGCAACCCTGTGTAACGTGCTCTAGGCAAACCTGCTCTGGTGAGGGGGTTGGACTAGATGATCTCTAGAGGTCCCTTCCAACTCCAATGATTCTGTGATTTTGAAGGAAATGACACCATAGTTAAAAACAAAGCAAAGCAAAACAAAACACCACAATAAAACAATCACCACAGATGATCAAAGAGTTTGGGTGCAAGGTCTCAGTCACATCTCACACAAACTGAGAATATATGTCTGACTATTGCTTATACTGTAGGTTTCCAGAGATCTCTAGAATAAGTATGGAGATGAAACCATACCCTTAATGTTACATATTTCTGTAAAAAAAAGATATCATGAATGTGGTGAAGTCTAGTTGAATTACCCTCATATCCTATGTGCTATACAAGGTATGTAATATTTTATTATTATTTAGAAAAAGCTAACACTAAAAAATTGTTGAGGCTGTTTTTATCAATGAAATTATACTCTTGCTTAGGCAAGGCTAAACTTATAGAGTATAAAACTATGTGATTGGATTTCTAATGTCAAAGACCTGGTAGCAAGACAAGACCACCTTTCATTTCAGAAGGGACCCTCCTAATTACTTTTACTCTCCTCTAGAATCAAATTTAAGGTTTTTAATGGAAATGGCAAAGCCAACCGTTTTAGAAATAGTGAGCTGTTTCCCAGGAGCTGGCCAGCATTCTCTACATTAATTCAAATCATACCATGCTGTGCGCTCGAGGAAGACATTAGCATTTAGCCAAAGCTGCCTTTCACAGGTGTCTCCCATGTCCCCTCAATTCCTCTGTGGCACATGCTGGCACCCAAAGGCTTCAAGGAACAGCAAGGGTTTGCTGTTGTGGCAGCCTGAATAGCAGCTTTTATCAGCATGTCATATTCCGCCTTCTCTGTGCCCTCCTCTGCTGCCAGCTATGCAGATCAGTGGTCAGGAGACAAATGTTTTAGAGGCAGGATTGTTTATTTAGTCATCCAAATGCTCATCTTTAAAGCACGGTTATGGGTATTAAGTACACTAAAGTGATAAGCAAGAGATACACCATGAAGAGCACCCATGCTGAAACTTACAGCTGGCTGGGTAAGGAAGGTTACCTGTCAATGTACAAAGCACAGTTGTAAGAGAAGTCGGGAGGTGCGTAGCTCTTCTCACACTTCATAAGATTACAGGAGAAATGAGTTGCAAAACTACCTTGGAGGACAAGGGAGAGCGAGCACAGCAATTCAATTTCTTCTGCTTCTGTTTCATGTCTGTGAGAAATGCCAGAGAATGCACCAGGAGAATAAAACATCTGCCACCCTGACAACAAATCAATGCAAGATTTCACCTCCTTGCCCATCTGCACAGTTTCACAGCATGCTCAATCAGATGGCTCAGAGACCAATACAGAATGAACCATTTCACAGCCTGGATCCTATTACAGAACAACCATTTGCCATGCTTTAACATTAAACAATATTCTATAAAGTTTTCCTCCAGATCTGTGGAGGGAAAAATACCATAGGACAGACAAAGAGAGAGGAGTGTTTGTAAATGCTTTTTCAATATTCTTCTCCCAAGTGACTGCTGAGCTCAGCATCCAGAGAAGAGAATTCAGAACTTCTCAGATTGAGGTTGTAAACTGTTCTGCTCCAGCTGAAGAGCAATGAAAACATGTAACAGAGCAGAGGGAGTGGCATTTTTATTCCTGGGGATTTAGATTCCACATCTAGCACCACACAATTTTTACTAATCCGCAGCCCAGTAAAGGCTATGAAGACATACTAACATGCTTCAGTCTTTAGTAAGATAACTGAGAAAGTCTCTGCAGTGTTGCTTACTCTTTCAGTTACTATAGCCTTTTAGTTTGCTGGTCTGTTCCACTTGCATCTCCTGTCCCTGAACAGAAGAAACGTTTACTCTTCGGAGAAAGGTCCATAAAAATTTATGGGATGCATCAAGGACAGTAAGGCAGAAAGATGAAAGAAGAAAGCCAGTTTATTTCAGGTGGAGCTCACTTTTAAAGAAAACCTATTACAATAGCTCAAAATGCTTCACCACTTATTGCAGATTTCCAAGGCATTTAATTATATACTTAATTTAAACTGAGCTGTAGTTCAAACATACTTAAATAATATACTTAATTGGGGACTGGGAGAATTTAAGCATGATCAGCTGCTCCAAGTCCTTGGCTTCAGGGACTGGTAGCTTTTATAAGTCACAGAACCCAGCACACCTTCCCATGTTTTGCAAATGCTCATCCAGTTGTTTTGTCAGAGAAAAAAAAAAGCCACAGTGGAAGTTTGGTTTTGTTTTAGCCACACACAGCTCATTCCTAGACTATTCCCTCTTTCCTAACATGTGAAAGGCTTACAAGCAAACGTACAACAAACAGAGCCAGATGAGGTTAAAAGCTTATTTAAATAAATAAATTTCAGAACTGAAGATAATCATTTGCAAAACAAAAGGAATCGGCCCTGTGTCCAACAGTCTGCTGCAAAGAGGCGCTGAGCTTTTCTGAAGCAACTGTAACATTTATATTTCTAACTAGCCACTGCTTGGCAGGTTTTGGTTCTTTCAGCTAGAATGAGTGTGGAATTCGGCTTTCAGAAAAAAAAGACTAAAGATTCAGCCTACGAGTATGTGTCATTTCAAACAACTAGTGCTGTGAGACAGACCTGAAAGCACTGTGTGGGTGTGCGAGCCAGGAAGTCAAAGGATGGGTAGTGACTACCGCTAACAATCGGTTCTGGCTGCCACAAACATGCCACATGGTGCTATTTGCAGGGAGAGATCTTCCACTCTCTGTTGCCTCTGCTTTCTGTAATCCTTCCAAAGCTGCAGAGCATACATTCAGTAAGTGTTCAGTGATCCTGATCTTAGCATCACAGCTGGCCATGAGTTGATCAGTGCTCAATGTAGGGCCAGCTATTGTTCACTGCAGCACCAGAGGGGACAGGAGAGCAAACTCTGGTCACTCAGCATCTTCAAAACAGAAGGCAAGGAGTTCACAGACTTCATTCTGACCCTTTATGTTCTGAAGTCCTAACAACTTGCATATGCAATGTCAGGATCATGTTTGCCAAAGGCTTCCACTGCATTTATCGTGCCGCTACTCTATGGAAATGGAGCAATCCCTGACATATCCACTGGCATGAGAGTTAGATCAAGACACTAACGGGTGATGCGACTGTCATCAGTTTACAACCAATTTTCAGGGACTTCCCTTTCACGCTTGAGCATGTATCCACTGAAAAAAGAAGTGCTTATAACAACACAGAGTCATCACAATTTCAAAACATACCTTTAAAAATTATCATCCCTTTGAACAGTGGAAGGGATTAACACTAATCCTGCTTAGGGTACTATGCTTGCCAAACCAGAAGCCTGCCAAAACAACAGTCAGAGGACTCCAACAGACATCACTCGCTTAGGCAGACAGTGCAATTCATGACAGAAAACAGAAAGGTACGTCCCAACAGACAAATGTAGCAAGGTATGAGAGCTGGTCACTACTGAATTTACCTGGGTTGCTGTTCTAATTTTCTGCTTTCTTCATTACTTCACTTTGTTTGAATGCTCTAATATTTTCTTTCATCAATGATTTAATTTGATAGTGCACCAGTGGTCACCAAATCATCATGCTGCTTTACTAAATCCCATGCAACTCTGAATCATTTGGAGGTTTTTTTTTGATTTTGCCTAGTATGTAAATAAAGTTAAGAAGGTGGTGAAACTAGCTTCCTAATGACCAGTAGCATCTATCCCATTTCCACCAAACTTAAACCAGAAGCTCCACCTCCATGTCTGCAGCTCATCAATGAATTGAGAAATTCAGCCTAGATTAGCCAAAATTAAGCTTTTACATAAACAAACCAAAGCCAAAACCAACCAACCAAACAAAAAAAACCAACAAACCAAACCAAACAAAAAAAACCAACCAAACAAATCAGTCTAGATTTTCTACCTGATGGATCCCGAGGATCCATTGCCACAGGGCTACTCAGTTGCTATGCTGAAACTCAGTTCCCATCAAATCTGACATGAGTATTACTGCTCAGTATACAACAGGGTTGGGCTCTTATTGCTAAAGAAATACCAGGCTCCTGAACAAGCAAGATGTTTGGCTGCTTCAGTCTACATTCTTCTTACCTGCCATCTGTATCTGTTTTCTATGTACAACAGGACCCCAGCTGTTGCTGCCATCAACTGCATTGTGAAAGGGTCCTTTCTAAAGCATGTGAATGTGTCCATGTGCAGTCATCTTACAAATCTCCATTCCACATTCAACAAAAATGGAAATAATGTGAGATCTGATCTTTTTGTGAACTCTTTAGCCTATGTCTGCTGAAAATCATATCATTGATTAATAAAGGCATCTCACAGAATTAGTCTTACAGTTAATCAGCACATGAAACAAACAAATTATTTCCAGTATCTTCTAACCCTCCCTGTGCAAGGATGCACATAACTAGACTGCACAAACACATGCACCACATGAGCCACGTGCTACTTTCCTTTCCCTATCACTCCCCTCCTATAACACACTCCTAGCATTCAGCACCTGCTCTGAGAAACAGGTCATGCTATTAATTGCTAGAAATACTGACACTCCAAAACACATAGTCTCAGCCTTCCCTGGATTAATAATATGAACAATATTAGATTTCCTCTTGCTCTTCTAGGACATTTTCCTATGAATTGCAAAATATTCTCACCCCATCTGTGCCAGGCTTTGAGATATCTCATTATAAACAAGTGGACAGCCTTGCAGCTGTTACTGGAAGAACACAGACATGTTCAAGCACAGTTAAGTGCTAAGTGTTTTTCTGGATTGGAATCACTGCTTTTAGCATCTTTAACAGCAATTACAAGCACAATCCTGGAACAACAGCCTCCTCTGAAGTGCAGTATCAACACTTTATAAAATCAGTATGTCCAAATCTCCACAGAATTTTCAAAAGCTTTGCTGGAACAGAAATTTCTGCTATACAAGACTTGGAAATGCAGTCTGTCATGTTACTTCAGTACTAAGAAAAGTGCAGGGATTTCTTGTGTTCCCCTCACTAATAAAAATCTAATGCAGTTGCACCAAGCAGCTAGCAAAGACTCCTCCAAAAAACTTATTCTCACCTCAACTGCTGGCAACATCCTGGATGAGGACACCACTGATTTCTTCACACAGAATAGGATTATACAGCTGGTCCCTCTGGCTGTGCCATACCACAGCTAGGCATCAGGACTTAAGCTTGAACTTTGAGCATCTGAGACATCCTTAGTTAAACTCAGAGCAGCTCTTTCAGCTTCCTGATGCTTTGATTCTGTTTATTATAGGTCAAGACATTCTGAAGGAATCAAAGGATGCAAGAGAAAATTACTTTAACCTTTGGGAAAAAGCAGAGTTGGTAGAGTAACGGTCAGTGTCCTATTATGCTGTACATAAGTGAGCACTGAACTGGTCATGTAGCAGAATGTCTACATCCTCCTAGCTAACATTATTAATGTTTGCTACTATGGATCAAAGCAGTTTTGTCTCAGGCCTTGGATTATCATCTAGGCAGCTTTTGACAAGGAGAGGTTCATGGATCTTTAAATCCTGATTCTCCATGTGGTTTGGCTTAGACCTTACTTTTTGCCAATCACACTTTTAAAGAAGAAAGTGGAATAAATCAGTCCTAAAATCACACCAGCAATGTCAAAGTTTCCAAATGACCACCCCATTCAGTACTGTCACACATAGATTCTCCAAGTACAAGCATGACCAAAAGGCCTGTCTCTCTCTGGAGACAGGCAATGAATACAGCTTTCTTTGCGCATATATAGCACACAGAGCCACACACACAAGCTCACACTGAGCGAGTAGCCTGGATTCTGTTTTGAGCTGGAAGGAATCACAGAATGTTAGGGGTTGGAAGGGACCTCGAAAGATCATCAACTCAAATCCCCCCTGAGAGAGCAGGATCACTGAGATCAGGTCACACAGGAACACGTCCAGGTCTGTTTTGAATGTCTTCAGAGAAGAAGACTCCACAACCTCCCTGGGCAGCCTGTTCCAGTGCTTTGTCACCCTCATCGTAAAAAAGTTTCTCTTTATGTTTACATGGAACCTCCTGTGATCCCTCTTACACCTGTTGCCCCTTGTCCTATCACTGGATGTCACTGAGAAAAGCCTGGTTCCATCCTCCTGACACTCACCCTGTACATATTTATAAACATTAATGAAGTAACACCTCAGTCTCCTCTTCAATCTGAAGAGACCCAGCTCTCTCAGCCTTTTATCATAAGAGAGATGCTCCACTCCCTTAATCACCTTTGTGGCTCTGCACTGGATTCTTTCGAGCAGCTTCCTGTCCTTCTTGAACTGAGGGGCCCAGAACTGAACACAATATTCCACATGCAGTCTTACCAGGGCAGATTAGAGGGGGAGGAGAACCTCTCTTGACTTGCTAACCGCACCCCTTCTAATACACCCCAGGATGACATTGGCCTTCTTGGACACAAGGGCACATTGCTGGCTCATGGTCATCCTGCTGTCTACCAGGACCCCCAGATCCCTTTCCCCTATGCTGCTTTCCAAAGGGTCAGTCTCCAACCTATACTGATGCATGGAGTTATTCTTCCCCAGATGCAAGACTCTGCACTTGCCCTTGTTATATTTCATTAAATTTCTCCCCACCCAACTCTCCAGCCTGTTCAGGTCTCACTGAATGGCAGCACAGCCTTCTGGTGTGTCAGCCACTCCTCCCAGTTTTGTCTCATTAGCAAACTTGCTGACAGTGCACTCTGCTCCCTCATCCAGGTCGCTGATGAATATATTGAACACCGGACCCAGTACCGACCCTTGAGGGACTCCACTAGATACAGGCCTCCAACCAGACTCTGTCTCATTGAACACAACTCTCTAACTTCTATCCTTCAACCAGTTCACAATCCACCTCACTACCCGATCATCCAGACAACACTTCCTCAGTTTAGCTGCAAGGATGCTGTAGGGGATGGTGTCAAACGCTTTAATAAAACATACCAAACCCACAAATCTATACCCTCTTTGCTATAGTACCTTTGTATTATCTTGATGTAGAAAGAGCACAGAGCTAATAAAGACTCTGAATCCCTCCTGACTCCTCAGATGGAGAATATGTAAAGAAAATGCAGGAAAACAAACGCACTCTGGTTCCTCTCTGCTGTATCAGCAGAGTACAGCGGATCCTAATTGTGCATCCTCTAGCATCCAGAAATTTCATCAGAAAGGAATTAAAGGACACCACACCTTTGTCTGGTATTTCTGGAAATGCAGCAGCTCTGTTCAGGAGCTGGGTGTCCAAAAATTCCAAGTACATGCTCTGTGCACACACCAGCTTTGCAGCATAGATGTGGGCAGTCCATGTCTTCTGAAAATATGACTGTTAAATTGAACATGTCCTAAATGAAGTGAGTTTAATCTGTGTATTCCAGTGCTTTCCAGAAGCTACATATCTCTTAATAATATGCTTCATATGGAGGCATGGCAGCCTTGGACTTGTAACTCTGACAAGGTTATAGGTACCTATTGAGTTTCTTCAAGGTACACTAAGGACCACTGCCCTGTTTTGGGAAAACTGACCTGAACTACTACCAATGAAAGGCCAAGAGTGACTTGAGTGATCACTGACCAGACCTGAAATCCTGGTCTAGAAGAAAGAGTAATACCAAATAGAAACTCAGTGAAATATAAATTATCTTTATTAGTTAAATGGGTTTATTTTCTGTGCCAAATTTGTTCACTTGTTTCTCTAGCTCCCGAAACATGTTGTGTTTTTTTCTTAATAAAAAAACAACCCCAAAGCAAACCATCAACACTACCATACAAATTAAAGATTAGAAAAATACAACTTTCAATTATTGGAAATAAACACAAAGAATTCAACTTACTGTATTTCAAATCCTCTGAAGTTGTTTACAAATAACATGGAGACTAAAGCGATAATTCATATGTACACCACATATGACTGAGACCAAAAAAAAATCCACAGAAATGGCCATGCTCCTAAAGCTCTTAATAGTTCTTCCCTGTTCTATATGTAAAAGAAGAAAAGATCACTTATCTGAAAATCAAAAGAATATTTTCATTGTATGAAGATATACCAAACCATAACAAAATTGCAAGTTTTAGAAAGCCATTCCCCATTTTCAGTATGAAACAAAAAATGCAGAAATCACTTAAGGAAAAGTTAAATTGCAAATATAAATCTTGAAAAACACGTAACTGTCATTATGGCTGCAGGTGCTGCTCACCTTATGTCAATTTGTGTCATACTGAAGACTGTGACATCATTTATTTCTTTTCTTTCTTCCCATTTTTTCCCACTACACACTTCAAGTTGGATACACATTTCAGCCCTGCTCCCGTTAATCCAGATGCAATTTTAATTGTTACAGGGTTTTTTTTTCCCATCAGAAATGCTTTAGCCACTGTTTGAATGGATATTAATTTTAGTGTGTCAGAAGCGAGGAGGGGGCAGCTCACCACTGCGCAGCTGACAGCAAACCCCTGACCCTTGCTGAAAAGCACTGAGTGCTCTTAGCCTGGATCCAGTGCTCAGCATGCCCCCAAACCAAGCTTTTACTCCAGAAGCGAAAGTATCTATAAGAGGAGGCTATTTCTGAGGTTACCTAGACTACAAGAGCACTCTGAAATCACCAAACACCACACAGAAATGAGCCAGTTACACAGCTCAGCAGTGGCTGTTATGTATTCGGCATAGCATCTTGCAGTGTACAGGATTACTTTAATTAAAATATGGATTTAAAATGAAAACAAGCACTAGCTAATAGGCTTTAAGACTGGGTATGAGTCATGCTTACTAGCACAACTGACCTTAACAAAAGCAATTAAAGAACCCACAGAACAGAAGACACCCAAGACTGCACAGCCGACTACTGATGAACACGCACATGCAAACCAGCTTATTTTAACAATGGATTTAATTGTTACAGCCAAAAGCTGTTCTTCATAACATAGCTAATAAATGTACTATAGCCAAGATGTTCAGATGTAGTTGCTTAAGCTGAACATCCAAACCCTTGTGCTGTATCTACACTGTACAGATTTGTTAGCATTATGACCTGACAATCTCCTGTTCCACAACAACAATTTTTATAAGCAAAATGTTATCCTTTCTATAGCATCAAATATATAATTCCGGGGGGCATTCATTTATCTTTCTTCTGGTACATGAAACAGTTTCAGGGCCTCTAAGGCACAAACCCTCTCACAGACATATTAAAAAGGACAGAAGGTGCTGAATAGGAAAGCTGTGGTCTATTTTTATAGTTCTGTATACCCAGTGCTTCTAGAAAGCAGGGTTCCTTGTATGTGGGTGTCTGAAGAGGTGAACAAACCAATACATTTATCCAGATGTGAAAACTTTCACTCACTGAATATTTTAGCAAATGCACCAAAACTTTATTTAAGATATTATTAATAATTGCATTACCTGCCCTTAACATTTTCACCCTGTGCACTCCAGAGGAGGCCAGATTTTAAGCCTCCATACCACACTATATTACCACTGAGGCTGAAAGTGTTCACCTAACTTACACACACCTTCTGTCTCTGTGCACAGAGCAGAGAAGCTCTAAGGTACAGGTTGTTTATGATGTCTCACAAGACATCTACCAAAGCCAACTTGGATCCACGAGTGCTGCAAAGATGTGATAAGAATAATATAAAAAAAGCAACTTATAGGAACATAGTCTACAGTATCCTGTAGAAACTAAATTAACTTGAGAGGTAACCATTTCTTTTATGCCATTAAGCATCTCAGTTTAGGCTCTACCTATTTTTGTATAAAGTATTAATGTTCCTGGTATTCATCAGGTAAAATGCAATCCCCATTGTAGGTCACAAGGATGTTAATGAAAGTGATGGCAGAGCATCTTTAAAAGTGATGATGAGCAGAGAAGCGCAGGGAAAAAAAACACTTCTGTTCTTACATATCCCTTACTAAAGGTCATCTCAATGGACCACACCACCAGATGTGCCACAGAGATGACTAAAAAAAAAAAAAAAAAAAAGAAGACAAAAAGACAAAAAGATACATCAGGGAAAAGTAAGCAAGACCTAAATTAAAGGAGCGACACTCCAGGGGGTAAAGCCACTATGGTGACAGGAATAAAAAGGGTTGCCCAGTTCAGAAAGAAAGGTACAAGGAGCCTGTGACAGGGGAGTAACAGAGGTAAGTGTAGCTTCCACTGTACAAAGTGACCTAACAAAAGGATTGATTTCCTCCAGTAGAAAAGTTCTCCTACAGCTCATAAAAAGTTAATTACACCAATACCCCCCACAGGACTCCCTCCACAAATGCCCTGTGAAACAGGTGTTATGCAGGTGCTGTGGGGTTTTAACGTGAATACTTTTATTCCTTAAAAAGATGTCACCAAAGGAAAGGCAGATTCCCCAAATACACTAAAATAATACTGAAAATAATACTGAAAAAAAATAATATTTCATCACTTGTTGTGACAAAGGAAAATAATAAAACAACCCCAGAGGATCAGGAAGAAAAGTGAGTAGTTCAGTGTAAATTGTTGCACTAGTAACTTCAGTAAATATAAGACATATCTGTACAGGGCATGTCTCTGAGATGACAAAAGCACCCAGTATTGTGACTCTTCCCATGCACAGAATCCAGGTAGCAGGTATGTGGAATGTGGGACAGCAGGAATAAGGGAGAGCATAGAAGGGGAAAGGGCTTCGGCACACACCACTGATGACTGGTAAAAACTGCCGCTGGGCTGCACCTTTGCTTCTGTGCAACAGGGGCATCCCACTTCAACAGGGAACAAAAGATGGACACAGGGAAATCATTGATCATGCTGAGAAAGACCACAGGAAATTATTTGACACATACAAAATTTCCTTTCAATACAGCAGTTCTGAGAAAGACCTCAAATCAATAAAAATGATGCTTTCCTCCTCCCCACTGTGGTTTTCCTTAAAAAATATTCTACTTTAAAATACCTCCAGATGGAAGAGATTCTTGGACAGACCACTGCTACCTTCAGAAAGGCAAAGTGATGCAGCAAGGATTAGGTTTGGTTTCCACAAACCACCTCCAGCTAAAGTCAGTGCTCAGGCAGCAACAGTGCAGACACACATCCCTGGCCCCCACTCCACCTCTAAATAGGGGGTGATATTGTTTTGACAAAAGCTCAAACTTGGATCCAAATCATTCTTGAAAAAAAAAAAAAAAATAATTAGGTATGTACAGCTAGGTATCTGCATGAACAGAAGAAATTATCCAGGAAAAATAGGACATGGCTGTTCAGTGAGTGTGACTTTTCCTGAAGCATAGCCCTTTGTTTAAAAACCTAATTCACCTGGATTCACCAAGATGACTTTTGGCTTTGGGTAGCTTACAGCTATTACATGCTTCTCAGTATATTAAACATCAACACACTGAACACAAATACCCATGATCATACCTCGAGCTGAAATCCAGAACTTAGCTGCAATTTAAATAATTCTTCATGCAAATAGAAGACTATTTCTCTATACGCCAAGCTAGATTTTGTGAGCAAAGACTACAACTTACAAAACCACAGATGCATACACAAACGCAGTACAGAAGGGATGAAAAGAACCGAAAAGCCAAATTTCCGATTTCTATTTATAGTTTGCCTTCCAAGGGAGGGAAGATGCTGAGCTCCCACCCCACCCATCTCGGCCTGAAGGCAGCACAGTCGCACAGGGAAAGCTGGACCGCCGGAGGGAGCAGGCAGCAGCCGGGCTGGGCCCCGCTGCTCAGCGCTAACAGGTGCCGCTTCCCGAGCTTCGCGCAGCAACTTCGCCTCACGCAGCGCCTACAATTCCAGCTGGGCTTCCCCACTCCCCTCTTCTTTTCATTAGTTTTTCCTTTCTTCGCCCTCCCCCCCACTTCCCCATGCCGCTGCTCTGCCGAGGCTTGCCATCACGCTGCCGCAAGTTTGGAGCGGGGAAGAAAGGAGCGGAAAAACGAGAAGCGGGGATGCGTGCCGCGTCGGTCCCGTCCCGTCGCCGGGCCCTACCTGTGC
>JAAGNO010002324.1:0-16056 GCA_033439905.1 Ceryle rudis
TTTTTATCTTAATGCTTTTTACTATTTAGTTATGTTATTCTGTATGCGTTTTTAGTGAATTTTCAGACCATTAGAGGCCTTAATATGTTTTTACTATTTACTAATCAAGACCTAATAGAATACATAGTAATATTAAATTATTTCATGCTCTGAAGGTAGTAGAAATATAAAAAATATAGAGTTCTTTATCATTCTTTATTCATAAATGTGGATATAATCTTGGTAGCTTTGCAGAAAATTATCACCAAATTAAAGAATGTTGTCTATGTGTATGGTTTTGTCTTAATGTTATATCTAATAAATGTGTGTATAAATACCTATATAGCATCTATTTACCCTAAACCTGTAAAGTTCTATTTTGACAGTTGCCACATAATTTTAGAGTAAGTTTCACTTTTTTTCACTTTTCTGGTCTGAAAACTGTGTGTTAGAACTTAGAAGATCAGTCATCCCAATTCTTTTATGTAATCTTCTGCCCACTTTAAGTGTCCCTGTGTATGTTGCTCCACAGGAATCTTGCAAGGACTATTACTCTCATGATCACCCAGAGTTCTGTTCATCCCTCATTAAATTAAGCAATTTAATGAGTATAATACTTACCCTGCATTTTTTTTTATATAGTTATTTTTCATACTGAAATCAGATTTTTAAATGTAAAGAACAGACCAGTGATAGTTATGTGAAATAACTCCTTGCCATCCCAACCCGTTCCTGCTTTATAAAGGTCACTTCCCTGATTTAATGTTGTATTTTTGAACTGAAGCACAAAAATACTATACTGTTTTGATAACCTAAATCAAGGTGCTCTTGTAGGCAAGAGATGATTACAAGCTTGCTGTACTTCATTAGGCTAGCAGTCACATCTGCTTTTCTGTTCCTCACTTGTCTTTATTTCAAGCTTTTTCATCACTCTTAGCATCAAGAGTTACCATTTTGCACAAAAGAATAATCATATAATTGCAACAATTTTAAATGGTTGTGTAAAAAAAAAATTATTTTTTTAATTAGCATGACTATAACATCCATGTCATAAAAACATTCAGTATAATCTCCTAATCTAGAAATTAATGTTTAAGAATAACTGAATAATTATTATTTTCCATTCTTCTTCAAGGCCAGAAGTCTAATGATCTTACCTGTTTGCTTCTTAAATACGAGCATTGTATCCTGGAAACATGTCCGTGTTAAATTCTATGTGCTTTTTACAGCGTGGCATGCAACTATGGAAAATATTTCCTTGTAAAATGATTCCTGTGATCTGCTATTAAATATCCACATAGTAATTATATAGCAGCACTAAATTAATATGAGTATTAGGTAGCATTGAGCTATTACTGATTTTTAGATTACTTGCTACCTGAAAATCCTTCTCTTAAATTTTGACAACGTGCAGTGCATTTTCACAGTTCCTTAAACCTTATGATGTCTTTCGTTATACAGATAGTATTAACTGATAAAAGCTGTATGGGGGAAAGAAAAAAAAAATAAAGAAGAGGGATATTTTTATTGGAAAAAATAATTTTTGAATGTTACTTGTTCCACTAAATTTTCATAGGTCTGATTTCTATTTCCAGATGAAAATACAAAAAGATGGAAAGTTTCCCCAGAAAGTTCTGTGGCCTAACACAGTGTTAATGTAAACTATGGCTTTGTTGATTCAGTAATATTCTTGGAGTGAGGATGACAGCTGATTTTTAACTACCCTTGTATGATTTAGGATATACAGTTGGCTTGTTGTGATGGAAGAGAGAAGGGAACATGACATCTCAACTGTGTCATGAGCAGAGCTCTACAGGAGACAGGCAGGTTGTGCACAACTTGAGCCAAAACTAGGGAATCCATTTGCCTTCAGCCCCTTTCACCTTCCCGTGCCAGGAAAACACTGGCAGTAAAGCTGACTCCTTGCCTTGTCCTCTGTGGTTTCAGTAGGGCAGCTGTGCCATGTGGCTCATGAAATGATGATTGCAGTCTCCATGTGGGCTCTGACTACTGCTCTATGAAAGATTAACATCTCTGAGATCTGTGTCTGATACATAAATTATTCACGGGACTGTGTCACATAAAGGCATGACTAAGCTCATCTTACAGTGTTGACTTCAGTTCCTCCTTCTTTTACAAGAGGACTGTTGATGGCTACATACTGAGAAAGGAGAAAGTACTAGCACATGATCATCTTTCCTCTCCATTAAGTTGCTGCACTTTGGCTTCACTTTACAATGCACAGCATGGTGGAACAGAAACTCCTATAGAGAATGCTGTTACTTTTGCATAGCCTATACCACTGGTATGGTGAAACACACTTGCATAAATTTTTGGAAGCCATTTACTGCCTTGGAGTTTGTGATAAAAAGTTACAGATAAAGCAGTGATAATTCAACACAATATTTTCTGTTTAGCTCAGGAAAAGGTCCTGATGAAAACCTTTTAAACCAGTAAATTAAAAATTCAACTAGCGTTCTTTCCAGGGTATATAATACCAAAAGAAGACAAAAGAACTGGAATGAATTAAAGATGGAATGTCTGTACTAATTTCTGCATTTCTAATTTATTTCACTTTGTCATGCGTTAATGGTTTTTACGTTTTTATAATTAATTTTTCCATTTCAATTTTAAACAAATGAACCATATTTTATGGAAAATTATAAACTTCAGCCTACATACATCAGGACCATAATGACTCCTTAAAGCAGTTTCGGGGGGGGAGTTGTATTGTTTGTTTTATGTGATCTTTGTTTTGTACATTTGAAACAATACTTAAGAAATATTATTTTTTCAAGAATGGTTTATTAACATGCCTTATTATAAAACCATGACTTATTAAGAATCAGTGTGTGAAATTATTTTACAGTAGAAACAGAACAGATACGCGTAGTGCAAACTCAATGTCTCAAAACCAGTTTTGAAAGGCAGATCTACATTCATCATGTCTCAAGTCTTCACACACCTTTTAATAGCAATTGATAGTGGTTGTCTGTTCCTTTATTCTTTTTTTTCCTCTTAAAATTTGATCATAGGGATTTGCATAAGGAACAGATCTCTTTCCAAGTGCCAAAGAACATATTGATAATGATTTACCCTGTATTTAAAAAGAAAAGAAGAAAAATATTAATCTTTAGTTAGATAGGGGTTAAAACAAAAGCATCCTCCCTACATTCAGAAATGAAAATATTAATAAGATTATTTAATTATTAAGTTTATTTGCAACCTAGGATAGGTCATCTCAGCAAAGCAGAATTTTGGGGATTTAATCAAAGAAACTAATCATTTTTGCATCGTTCACTTGCTTATGATCCCAACTTAACTGAAATGCAAATATCATTACTTCAAAGTTATTTTTTGTGTTCACAAACTAACTAACTAAAAGAATAACAAGGGCTTACCAAAGTAGAGCTTGAACAGTGGTTATGGAGGTAGGGGTTTTGTTTATTTTTATCTGTGGCTTCTGCAAAAACAATGGAAGATTTGTTTTCTCAGCTGGGGATGCTTTCTTAGGATACTCTTCTGTTTCTAAGGGCAGCTTGAGCATGTCAGACAATTGTATTTGATGACAGTTTCTATGCAAAAAACCCTAACATTAGAGGTCACACAAGTGCTTTCTAAAATGCCATTCTTTGACCCAAAGCCTGTCAGCTTTGTATCCAGAGGCGATACTTAAGAAAGAACAACAACAAAAGAACCACAATGCTGAACCATATGGATTTTTGTGCATGTACTGGTAGCACTGAGCTGCTTCTGCTCTTTGATTTCCATCTCTTGCACTCATTTTGATATGGAAAAGTTATCTCTGATTTAAGCAAGGAAAGTTGCCAAACTATAAAATGTAGTTTTCCTGCTGGGTGAAGTTGCCTGCTGTTCTATGAAACCCAAGGTGATCACCAGTAACCCCTCAGGCTCTCTTTGCTGTTCTGGCACTAAAGACAATGAATGAATTTGGCTGCCTGACGATTATTTTGCTGTTTCAGTTGCTGATTTAAGGAAGGAGTTGTTAGATTGCTCTTTTCCAAATTAATTTTTGTTTTCTAGAGTTCTTGGTGGGAATGAGCTTCATCTACAAGTAGTCCCTGCAGTCCTGAAAGTACTGTTAAGTGCTTCAGGACCTTTGTTTAATATAGGAATATTTAAAACCTGCCTCAGCGGTCTCATTCAGGAGATACACGTATATTGCTAAAAATGCATCTGCAAATAATGCTGTGTAAGCTATGAGATTTTTCAGTTTGTCGTTATTTTGTTTACTTAGTATTAACAACTTGCTTATAGGAACAGGTGGTGCATTCATGTGAACTATGCTCATTATGTGACAAAAAGGGAGAGAAATTTTTTTCTGGTTTCTCACCTTGTTCTATTTCCCCAAAGTAGCAATGATGTTTTGGTATTAGTTGGCAATTTAATAACTGTTTCTATTTGAAAATAATATTTTACTTTAAATTGTGATGATCAGTGACATTTTGGATGGGAAGATGATTATCATTGCAGATGTATAACTCACTATGCAATACCTATTGTACTTGTATATTTCCATAACTTACAAATATCTTGTAATTAGATGGAAGACATGCTTACATAAAAAGCTGTAGGCAAATATTTTTTGCTAGTTTTAGCAGGAGGATTTTCATCAGGTGGGAGTTGACTGAAGTGAAGCAAGAAAGAATTTGGTCAATCATGTTTTACAGAGGGCTACATACAAGTGGCCTTGAAATGTCAGCCTCATGTACAGAGGTCCTGGATGTGTAAGTATTTCAAACCCAGAGCAGATTTCATTTTCACAAAAAGGTAAATTTATATTATTTATAGTCTTATGTCAAATACTGTTAATGCTGAATAAGTGTGTTCAAAGGCACCATGCAGTGACTAGTTTTAAAAATTATTAGTCTGTGCTATTACCTGGCAAAAATTGAGAAAGGAATTGTAAATGGTTTTATAATTTCTAAGTTGCATAGTGTATTCCAGTTGGTTTCTCAAACATTTTAATTTTCTTGTTGGAATGCTGATCCTCATTCAGACTATTGGAATACTTCCAGAAATTGGTTAAAGAGACATAGATAACTAAAAAGATAAAATAATCTGTAGTGCAGACAATAAAATCCAATTTTATTGTTTCATTCTTGCTCATATTCCACTTTTTTACTGTTATAATCACTACTTACCTTTCTTAGCATCAGCATCAATCCTTGTTTTGGTTAAAGAAGTCAATAAGTATTCCAACATTTATTACAAACTTTGTATGGTTTTGCATTCATCCAAGAGCTAATTTTTTTTTAAACCGCCTTAATGGACTCACATTTTAAGTGTAATTTATAAATATAGCTTCATGCAAAGATTATAATTAATTGAATTGGAATTTAATTTATTCTCTTATTATCATGAAAAATAAATGTTCAGCAGAAAAGTCAGGAGAAACATTTTCTTTCAAACGCTGTTTCTCTTCTGTATCTTGTTGTTTTGTTATTTTTTGAATTTTATTAGCAACTGATGAGGGTATCTGTCCTTTCCATTTTAATTCTAGAGTACAATAAGGAGATCATCCTACTAATAGTTCTTTTCTTTCAGGGTCAAATTGTAAATCATTTTTTATCTTCTGGCTGCTTCTCCTGACTTACACCCAACAAGAAATCATTTCTTCACCTGTGCAGCAGGAATTGCCATGTAAGGAAAGTTGCAAAAGCCGGGATGTAAGCAGCACATTAGCTAGTCCAGTACACCATATTATACCACTGTTAACTTACTAGTGTGCAGTTAATTCATCTTTCCCCCACGCTGACTACACACTAAAACCATTATACAAAATAAAGCTATACTGTTGTGACAAGAATCACATGGATTTATACTTGTGAATTTTTCTGCTATCAAGGATATAATGCAAATATTTTCAAAAGCAAGAAGGGAAGAAGGGTAGGGGAGCACTTACTAAAATATTCCATACAATTGAATTTTTTTAGAATTATTCTATTGTTTTTTCTTTCCATTGCTTAAATACTACCCATTAAGTTTATATTCAGGAAGTCTAGTTCAATATTATTGTCTGAAAATTATTCATAGGTATATTATATGTTGTTGGATAGGATCAGCAGTCTACTTTCTCTGACAAGCATTTTATTGTTCATCTTTGCAGCACTATTCTTGGATGAGCAGACATCTAATGGCTTAGTGTAAAGTGAAAGAGTTTCAGGAGGATGAACCAGGCCATCTCGTCCCCAGTACCCAGCGTGGACTCTGTGTTCTCTTTGTAGAAGGTAAAAGGTTTCAAATCCTTTCAGAGAAAAGAATTGAAGTATGATTTCCGAATGACTCCTAAGTGCTTTAACTAACTGTAAAACCATTTGATAAAAATGGAAATATGTACACATTTAACGGACAGTCTTTGAAATAAAAATCACTTGTGCCTATGCCAGGTGCAGCAAATTCAAATTCTGAACCCCGGGTTTATGAAGGTTTTTCTGTATAACTATCCTGAAGACTGATTCAGTTTAAACAATCACCTGTACTGGCATGTTATGTTCAACAGATCTTTTGTGTTCACTCTTCTTAATCCTCCCTTGAGGCAATTAACTCTGCTAATAAATTATGTTAGAACCCTAAAACAAATTTAGGGATGTGAGTGTTACAGGGGCCAGGTACATCTCTCATATGTTGTTATGCTAGCTCTACTTCTGTTCTCTCTTTGATCATTAACACTTTTCTAATTTTAAGGAAATGTTTCTCCAGACTCCAGTCATTTTTATCACTTTCTTTTACCGTTTGAGGATATGACACTGGCCTACTGAGTATTATATACTAAACATTGTTGTTTTCTCTTAATAATTTAATGTTCCAAGAAATATATTCCTTTATTCCTGGCTATCGAATACTCTTATTTGTAGCATAAAAATGTCCTAATTTCTAGTCTGGCACTCACACTCTCTTCAGCACAATAATGAGTAAAAGGAGTAGAAGGGAGATTAACACAGTGGGTTAAAAAGCCCTTTTGGGGAAAAATCTGAATACACTTTATGGGATTGCTATAATTTTATGTATTTAATGCCTTCAGAAACACTATGCACATAAACCATCCTACTAACAAATAAATCCTGCTGAAAGCTTGCTATAGAACAGTCTTTCTGCTAGATGGTCCTTTCTTTTGCAACAGAGACAAGCTTCTATGTTGCCATTATGGCTATAACTGTTAATGGTTAAGAAAAGAGGGAAAAGAGAATGGTGATAAGGGTGGTATCCCAGTACAGAAATGAATATTGAAATGTCATGACTGAATTAGTCTTGCTTCAACATGGAAAGAGAAAAAAAAAAAAAAAGGATATAAGGCAAACTTATATTGGTTTGATTAAACCATTTAGTTATCCACTATTTCACATGTGTAACTCGGTAATGGAAAGATTCAACAACCAAGAGGTGAACATGAGGTCAAACTTCATGGTCACAGTGATCATCTCTATGAACCTGTAAATCTAGGTGGATGAATAATTTTCTTGAGGTATGATTTACTATACCACTTTTTCTGAAAAAGAATTATTAAAACATTGAATAAAATATGAACTAGTCTGATGCCAAATTTCTTGAAACCAGTCATTAAGATTTACTATTTCCATTATGAATAATATCCATTATAAAAGAAGAAAAACATGACTGTAAGGCAAGCATATATTTTCTGTCATAGCACAGCAGTTTGTCTTCAATGACTGATGTTGTTTGCAGTTTGGGAAAGTAATAACAGAGAAACAGCAAGTAAGAATTGTATTCTTAGCAGAAACTCATTCTTCATCACATACATTACTTTAATTCTTCGATAAAGTGAATGCTTATTACTGTCACTAGTGATGACAAAATCCAGCTGACCTCATAGCTTAATAAAACTACATCGGTGAACAAATAATAACGTAATAAGCCTTTACAACAGACCTCACCAAAATGCACATTGTGGCATATGCTATGAAGAAAGCCTTCCTCAATATGACATAATTGTCTCCTATCTTAATGAGAAACACTTGAAATGTGGCTGTTAGATACACACTGAAATATATATGTTTCTTAAAGTGTCTGAGAAGACAATGCTGGTTTTGGCTCCTGAGTTAGCAACCTCATGAGCTGGCAGCAGCTCAGCATCTCTGGAGGTAGGTTGCAGGCAGCTTTACTTTTTGCTTCTCCTCTGTTCTTATTTGCTTGTTCACTCTCTGTCTGGAGAGGAACCTTTCTTCTTTCTCTTCCTTCTGCTCTGTTCAGAGGAGGGCAGTTGCAGTCAGCAACTAAATAGACATTTCTTGCCTAGTGTAAATATTCGAAGCCAGTAATTAAAGCCCAGTCTCATTTTCCACCCCTCACCCCTACATTGTTTGAGGAACTGAATTGCTGATGACTCCAGGGAACCTGAGCTGCTGCTGACCGCAGGCAACTAATAGTTGGCAAAATTCTCAACCTGTTTTGTGACCTTGGAGGGCTGTGATCACCTGCATGAGAAAAGAATTAAATAAAATATTTCTCTAGAAGCAAAAAGTTGTTATCAGAGTAACAATAATTTTCTCATTGGAGGAGTCTGGTGCCTCCTCATGTGCTAGCTTACACTTAACAAGGGTGCTGGGAACTTGTATGTGCTGTAGGTGATACAGGGTAGTATAACACTATAGGAAGCTCTCTGAACAAGAAAAGTCCTATGGCACATTACGGAATTCACAATTATTTCCAGCGCTCCTTTTCTTTTTGGTCCTGCCTGCTTCTTTTGTATGTCATTGCAAACCCAGAGACTGTTGCCAACTCATTCCTTCAATTCCTTAGGGATCAGCTGTGCTTATCAGAACTGTGCTGTCGCTGTGCAGAGCGGAAGGTAAGGGGAAAAGCTGAATGAGAGGACAGACAGCAACAATTCTTTGTGCCCTCTGTGCTTTCACCTCCAGCTCAAGTCGGTCAGTACAACCTGTGTCTGTTGGGGATCACAGTCTGTGTTCCCACACAGTGCCCTCAGTGCCTTTGGTGGCCATTAGGATGGATGCAGACAAAGCTTGTCAAAATTAACACAAGGATTTCCTCCACGAATACAGCTTAGAAACCAAAGAAACTGATCTATGCAGTACTTTGGGTGTGTGACATTCTGCAGCTGAAATAAAAATGATAAAACCCCCAACACTAGGACTCTAGGACTGAAAACATCAGGTTCAGTGTTAGCCTTTATTTCTGCTCTCAAAATGATGCTACAGACTGTTCAAATATGTATGGTTTAAGATGATGAAACTTCTATCAACCCTACTTTGAAATACATGGTGATACCTTTTTTCACATGCATTCTAACTATTTTAAGCTCTGTGTGAGTATTTCTAAATAATTAACAAATAATCTCATCTAATCTGATCAAAGTATTATAGAAAATCATTTTGTACAATATACAATAGTGTATAGCTACAGCATATTTCAAAACCTGACCTTTATTTTCTGTGTATCTGTAATGAAATTTAGATTTGTTTCTTTACTAGGGAACAGTTTTAGACAAACTTTCCAAAACAAAAATCAAAGCACACTTAAGGAACAGAAGAAATAAATTTTGAATGAAGATTTAGTGTTCTGTGCAGATAGTGAATGGAACTCAAAAAACACAAGTATTTTTCATAGTAAAGATGTCATTGTAATAAAAGTATGTTTTTAAATTAGTGACATTTGTAAATTGGTTTCAGATTTCCAAGAAAGCTGTGCTAGTGGGAAATAATCCAAGAAAGAAAGCTCAAGAATCTGTTAATTACAAAGTACAATTCTTGTTATGTCTTGAGCTACCAGAAATATCTGCTAATTGCTACAAGCCACCCCCTTTCACTTCAAGCTGATCTAATTAATTTCAAAACACACTTTAATTTCAGAGCCTAGATTTCTAGGTTTTAGAAAATTTATTTGCTCTTCAAGACTTTAATAGAAACTCACATACCATCTGGATCAAGTAGATACTTTGTATAGAACCCATGTTAGGTAGATCCATTGCATGCTTTCCTTCCCATACACTTCTTTCTTTTTATATAGTATTTCTGATGACAATGTGCTTGATGTAAACATTTGAGATATCTGTGCTTATAGTTAGGAAATGTTAACTCTACTTGTACGTAGCTCATTTAGTGATAATCTAGAATAAATAAACTTTTTTTAGTGGCATCTATTGCTGTACAATTTTTATTAATCCTTTGCCTCACATGAAGATGAATTATTGCAGGACTTAACTATAGATTATAATAGGAGTGTCACACTTTGCATTCTACAGCCTTTCTTCAGTATTTCAGTTTGATTTCTGTTTTGTGCTTAAGAGTTATCCTAGAACCCTCTGTCCTTTTTAACAAATTTAGAACCTGCATTTTGAGACAATGGTTTTGTTTTGAATTGCATCTAATAGAAAATTCTGTCAGCTGTTTGAGAAGCATATTTGCATGGGGGTTAAGAATCCTTAAATGCAACTGTACATTAAGCCCAGATGAAGGTGGTATTAGCCATCAATATAGGTCAACACCATGAAGGCCACATAAGTTGAGGTTTGCGTTAAGTATTCAGGACGTTATACTTAAAGTTTCTGGAGTGGAATGGGAAAGTAGATTCACATTATTTTCTTAACAGTATTTATCCCACCACAGTGAAATCAGGTGTGTGTTGGTTGGTTTGTTTATTACCCGAGGAAAATACCAATGTGATGAAGGTGTTAAACTTTTTCCAGCTTGCTCTCCTGTGTAATGCAGACTTCAGGTCCCTGTTTAAGTCTGACTGAGAGACTGTTAGCTTTAGAAACTTGACTAGTCAAAGAAGTGTTCAGTGGGTAACCACAAAGTGTGTTTTCCTTCAAGTATCTGGCCAATGATCTTCCTTTTAGCCTGCAGCAATAATTGTCTGTGCATTTAAACAGTTCATTTGCTTTCACTACGCTACTTGTTTCTTAGCACATTGGATTTTACGCAGTTTGGAAGTAACCCCTTGTGATGGTTCAAGCGCGTTTGTATTAGGTGCGGTGCAGTGGAAGAAATTACTGATACTGGCTGTGTATGTTTTTACGCAGGTAAGCAGCATCTATGGATGCCATCTCAGAAAGAATTTATTTATATCTCTTGTCTTGTAGGAATGATAGATGAAGCTACCGCATTTAACATATAATAGTATTTTCCCAGGTTTTGTTTTCTCAAATACAAATACAACCATAAATCAAATCCTCTCTCTGGGCTATCAGCACCAAATTAGAGAGAGATACATTTATGTAATATAGTCTTAGTTGTGTCCAACCAAAAGAATCATTTCCCAGATGGATAAAGAAAGCAAAAGAATTAAGCACACTGATTTCTGAGTAGTCTTTTGACTCAAGGAATTACGTGAGGATATTTTAGCATTCATAAGTCCTGTAAAGATAAGCAGTCAGCTTCTGCTGCCAAATAGCGGTCTGTACTAGAGTAGTAAGGGATGAACGAAAATGTGTCCTGGAGCCTCCAGGGGCAGCATAGCCAGGGATTGTAAACACACTTTTGTCCAGTTTAAATACTGTACAGTGAAATAAACTTTATTGCAAATGTTTTTTGCTATTGAAGTTTGCTGGAATGAATTACTGAAGTTTCTCTGAATACAGTGGAGAGCTTGTTATTTGTTACCTTGGACCAAAGATGTTGGAACTGTATTATAACATAGAAACAGGGGGAAAAAAACCCAAACAAACAAAAACCAAACAGAATGAGGTCTGAAATATATTGTATTTTCTTACTTTAACAGGATTGTCTCTTCTCTACAGATTTCATTTTTAACAAAAAAAAAAAAATATAGGCAAGCGAGAGGAGGATTTTTTAACTCTGTGTCTGAGGAGGCGTTCAAAAAATGTGTGGTTGAAGCACTTCAGGACATACTCTAGTGGGATGGTGAGATAGGGGTGTTTCTGTTGGGTTTTGTTGTTTTTGGTTCGGTTTTTTATTTTTGTGTGGTTTGGGGTTTGGTTTTTTTTTTTTGACAGTTGGACGTGATGATCTTAGAGGTGTATTCCAACTGTGACAATTCTGTGATTCTCTGATCATATTACTAGAAAATATATCTTTGTAAAATCTTGCGTATCTTCTTTTCCCGTGTAAAATTGCCTAGCATATTTTATTTCTAAAAGGTAAAATTAGTTGAGATGTTTAAAGGAAAAAAAAAAAAAGGATGAGAGAAAATTATTTACCTCTGCATAGTTTGTCCAAATGTGCTGTTTTCTCGTTGTTTGCTCTCACATATACAAGCAATCTTATATATTCTTACTACAACCTTTACTTAAGAAGGACTTGCCTACATATAGGGATTTGCTCTCCCTCATGAAAATGAAAATATAGTTGCTTGAAAGGTAGGAACCCTTTATCATTCACATCCATAGTATGAATTTGATAGTTCATAGTATATTCAGAATCACGTGTCATCAGATGCAGGATGCAGAAGCCCTACTAACAACACTGCAGCAAAACCCATCATCTTACAGCATTTTCCAGTAGAGCACCAGCAGATGCAGATGTGGCAGGCACTTAGAGAAAGGGAGCTGCTAGCTGTGTTTTTTGGACCAGGACAGTTTCATTGATTCACCTTTGGCCACAAGTCGAATGTTAGGGTCTGGATCCAAGGTATTAGTATTATAAAGAAGCCACTGCTGAATGTGCCTTCATGATCAGAGTGCACTTTATTTAGGCTCCAGCCCAAGATGCAAAAATAAAGCTCTGCCCAGGAAAGTCACTACTGGTGGCAGACACACTGAATAGGGCATACCTTTCTAAGCGCAACACAGATGGCACTGTGGAACAAGAGAGGAAGTCTATCAACATGCTACATTACCTTTGCATCTGGGAGGCTTCAGGCAATCCAGCAAGGCACTGAAGAGGATCGAGTGCTGTAGGAGAAAAACCAGTGTGTACTCTGAGAATATCCAGAACCAGCATCACAAGAGGTTACACCTATTATACTGTGAGAACTAGCAAAATTTATGTCTTCTATTTATTGCTTAAATTTAAGTAATATTTGCTTTATTTTAGATGGTTTAAAAATGCTTCGAGTACAAATATCAACAGATTTAAGAACAGATGACATGAAATAACCATGTACTTGAAATGTCCAGGCAAAAACAGTCAACTGAGAGCTATATAAAGCATTGTGTATCGTGCAAAGGGATCAGTGACAGGCAAGCAAACTTTATAGAGTTGTGCAACCCCTCTCTTAATCTAATGAAAGTCTGGAACCTAAAGGCCACGCTCCGCAGAGGATGGGAACTTCATAGAGCGGAGATTGTTAGTTTAGTTCAGAGAATTGGACTTTTTGGAGGAAACTTATTCAAGACAGGATCAGAAAACTATAGGCACATTTTTTCAAGTATAGTAGAACTGGCAAGCTGCGATTAGCAAATAGCTATAGCAGATAGCTTCAGTAAAAAGCCACAGTTTTCAAATGTTCAGAGCCAAAAGGAAATTTGAATTCAGACTGGTTTGGTTTGGTTTTGGGTTTTTTTAGTAAGACAGTCAAGAAATCAATGGTCAAGAAAAAAAAAAAAAAGAAAACAAAGGTGGGGAAACCTCATTTCTTCATGTGCCTGGAATCACTGGACCAACAAAGGTGCTTTCAACAGTAATGAATGTAATGCACTGCATATCCCCATTCTTTTTCTGTTTGTATATTTAATTTACTTGCTACCTTTATTAGAAATAGACTGCTGTAGAAATGCTGGATTTTGGCTGTTGGCTCAAGTGATTTCTGAACACTACAAATGGGGTTGCTGTGAGAAATAGGTCTAGCTACAGGTGACTTCCCCAAGGTCCCATCAGTACTGGAGGGAGCAAATTTCATGAGATAAAACACTTTAGCATCATTTTTTAATGGTTCGGTTGGGAGTAGTATTAAAGAGTTCTGTAGAGAAGACTGTACTTAGGAAAGAAGTGAGAAAGTCACCTTTACTTACTCTTCTGTGTTGCTCCTATGCCATTGGGTTAGGGAAGGGTGGAAAGGCACACAATAAAAACTGGAAATTTCAGAATTCTTACTCTCTTCTCTTAGAATTCCATGTAGGTGGGAAAAAAATGCTGTGTTAAATTTTCTAAGTATTTTTTTCTTTTTTTGAGGCAGATAATAGGGAGTTAGATTATTAATAATTATGCTACCATGAGATGCAAATCTGAACATTTAGGCTCCTTTTGCATTGCAGCTGAAAGAAAAAGAAAAAAAACAAAAAACAAAAAACCCAACCCACAAACAAACAAAAAACCCCTCCAAACAACAAACCCAAACAAAAGCAAACCCTAAAATCCAATTCTGTAATACTTAATGAATAAGCAAACATTTGCATCATATAAATATTTTCTTTCTCCTCTTCAGTATTCAGGGACAGTATTGCCATCTGGCAAAGGTTTCAGTTGACTAACGCTGAAGCAATAAATTAATACAGTAAAAGATGCTACCAACAGTTTTAAGCCAATTAAAATGCTTGAAGCAGGCTCTATGCATGTTAAAATGTCATGTCATAATCCTGCAGCACAGAACCAAAGAACTGTAATGAGCCAAGTGTGAATGAGTAGAGTGTGCAGGATTCAAGGGTATTGCTCGGTGTGATCCTTATGGCATGCACAAATATTCTGATAATTCAAAATGTTAAATATTCTCACCCATATGAAGGTGGATACTAGTTTTATGATAGAGCAGTTTGTCTCATGCTTTTGTAGTCTTTAATTTGGTTCCAATAAGAAAGGGGAAAAAAAAGTAAGCCAAGCATGTATTTTAACTCTCCCACGACAAGCCAAGCATGTATTTTAACTCTCCCATGACCAACCCAAAGCTCCATGGAAAAAGGATTTAGAAAACTCTCATGTTAGAAAGGAATTTGCTGCCTGGAGACATCAAACAGCACTGGGGGACAAGAAGGACCAAACAACAGCTTCCTCTGTGGGTTTCTCTTGCCTCGGCTGCACAGGATCCCCTCTCCAGGTTGCTTCCTTAAGCGCAGGGTACCCTCAACCATTCACCCAAGAAACTAAGCAGAGCTTGCTGCTGTGTTTTGAAAGGGCAGGATTCTTCCAGCTCTTTATGGAGACTGTAAAGATGAATGCTGTGCTAACTTTGAGACTTCCCTTACAGAAACCCCTTGTGGGTTGATGCTTTTCTTGGGGAAGAACATCACTGGATTTCCAAACCGAATGAAAAGCTCATGTAGCAGTGATGCAGAGCAATGCTGTAACCTCTCATGAAACAACCAAAAGAATTTTATTGAACTTTATGGTTTTTGTTTTTATTGTTATTTATTTATTTTTCAGTAGTACAGCATACTTTGAAACAATCTGTCAAAAAATAATGCTACCAAAGATGTTCCTTGAGGTTTCCAAGGCAAGGGATACCTATGGGGCCATTCAAGACAGGGAAAGAAATGGTCCTAAAATGACTGTATCAAAAATTAGAAAGCAGTTTTCAAGAACATGCCACTTGTTTACTTTCTACAACCTTTGTTTATGAAAGCGGCAGTTGTGTGGTTGCATTAGTAGAAAATATGTAACATTGTTAATGTTTTCTGCAAATATAGTGTTTGTAAAGCAGAAATAGGTGAAGAATGTTTCTCTTTGGAAATGAGAAATAAGTTGAAATGCTGCTGCAGTACCTATCACTAAGGATCAGAGCTAGCTGAATTACACACGAGTAAAGTGCCAGGATAGATTCGTATCTTTTAGAGATACAAATGCTAATAGACAATTACTACTGAAATATTTGAGGTTTTAAAGTGATATATTATAATAGTTGTAAGTATTTTGGAAAGCATAAATGATCCTTTTAATGTGGGCTGATCACATCACTGTGGGAGAGAGAAAACGTCCTTTTTTTCATGAATGGCAATGATTTAGAGAATGTTAAAGGAAAATGCTATTTTTATGTTGGTTTTTGTTCTTTGTTGCTTTGTTTTGTTTTTTTTCTCTGAAGAATATATTGTTGAAGAAGAATGTATTGTTGCTGCCTTGTACACTTGTACAAGTCAGATATCCTAAGCTTTCATTTATGGTAGAGAAAATTGTTTTCCAGCTTAATGACTTTTTTTAATTACTCATAAAGCTTTATCTATATTCTACTAAATTAATTTTTAATTCG
>JAAGNO010002324.1:16156-49376 GCA_033439905.1 Ceryle rudis
TAAATTAATTTGTAATTTGCCTTATATTAAAAAAACAAAAAAAAAGGAAAAGAAAAAACCAACTCCAAATCCATTTGCTGAATGAAAATGCCATTTCCATTTGGACTATAAGAGCTGGCATAATACCTTTTGAATATAGAGCTGACATACTACCTAATGAATGTGAAATGCTTAGATTCAGAGTATTGGAATGTTATGGGGGAATACTATGCAGATTCTTGAAGCACCCCTTGATTATATAATACTATCATATAACATAAATATGTTATATGTAAGCATCATTTTTTAGATGAAATTTCAGTCTTTGAGTAACACATGATTTATTGAAATCCAACCTTTCTTCATGAAGATTCTTGAACCAGGTAAGGTTATTTTCTTTTATACATGAAGTGAGACATTTAAAAAGTAATTTTCAACTCCCCATGACAGCCCTTCCCCTTATTTCTATTTTGCAGTGATCTCTTTAAAATACCTTCTACAGATGATTGTATATCAGGGAAAGAAGAACAAGACAGTACTCAGGAATTGAGGTTTGGTTTTGCCATCCTCATTTTCATAATCACTAAGGAACATCATCTTGCACTTAAGCAATCTGCATCAGTCATAGAAAAGTAAGCTCTAATAGATGAAGAAGATTTTAAGATCTGTCAACCAAATAACTCTACTGCTGTGGTGTATACCTTCACACAACCATTCTCTTCTGGTAGTTCTACAGTTCCTTTGTTAGAGGAGGAAAACTGATTTCAAATTGTTTTCTATGGTCTTTTCTTTTATAAACACAAAGAACAAATTCAGAGTTATCTATATCAGACTTTTGTCAGTTATGTGATAAGACCAGATATGGTCTTATTTTTCGATACCTTCTGGAAAGAATTGTGTCTCCCATATTTTCACTAGTATGCTAACAAGAAGAAGCAATGGTAAAGTGCCAAAGCTAAAACCATCTGCTTCTAAAATGCCTTTTCCATCTTCTACCATTCCTAATCTAGTTCCAGAGCTAGCTTGGAAAGCAAAGAATGGGCTACTGGGTAGTAACCAAATGCTTTAAGAAACCTTAACTGGATGGGAAGTAATACACCACTGAAAAATACATGAAACAGAGGTTTTAACAAATCTTCTCTTTTTAGATGTAGGCAAGTCTTGATAATATGCAAACCCTGATAAACTGCTGAAGTTCTCAGTCCCAGACTGTATTTACTCATAGGAAAGGGGAAAGTTCCCCTAGCTACTGGAGGGACACTGGATTCAATGCACAGCAGCCTTGGAAAGGCAGACAGACCATCTTGTCCCACACTATTGAGAGAACATGCCACACATGGGATGTACAACAGGGTAACCAGGTATGTCTTTCAACACAATCCATGTAAAGGTGTCCTTTTTCTTGGTCTGTATAAACTGTTGCTTGAGATTACATCATTGGTCCTTAACTGTGTGAAATGTTACAGTGTGATGAAGCAGTTTCTTTGTGTCCTTTGATGACAGATGGTTGAAAGGGGGCTGACTCCTCTGTTGCCTTCCATCTCCTGCCTAGTATGTAGAAACAGCCCTCTGCACTGATCAGCTGGGCTCCTCACACAATACACATTCCAGGGGAAAAAAAAAAAAAAAAAAGCCTTCCGCTCTATTTAGCCCTAGGAAGTTCCTCAAAATTTATTGAGAAATTTGTTTTCCTAAATACACTTAGATTTAAGCAGTTTGAAGCTTCACCTGGCTTTTGTAGTCTTATTCTATCTCTAACAAGGTGTCATCACGGCTAGCAGTCAGTCACATCCTGGACATCTAGGAGTCTTCAGTTTCTACACCACTGTTTTGTTTTGTGTTATTGAAAAGGGCAAAATATGGAACAGAACAAGATGGATCTTTTAATTCAGACACCTCAGATCTTTTGGGGAATTGAATTAAAATAAACAATTTGAAAGTGCATCCAGTGCTCTTGAAGAGCATATTATAGCTGCAGTGAACCACTTAGCTGACATGTTTTAAGTGCTCTTCTATTATTTGAATAATGTAGTGTTGCTATTGATGTTTAAAATACAGATAATTCTTGGGTACTTTCCCACTTGATGTATCTTAATGAACTGGTGCCATCTGAATGGGCTGAGTCGTTGGCCCATTGACCTGTGTTCAAAATAACACTCAGGTTTTAGTCTAATGTTGTCTAAAATTATACAGGACAGCTATAATATCCAGGGAAGATTCTGTATAAAATAGAGATGGAGATGCTAGTCCCAGACCAGACAGGCAAGATGTTTGAATAGATCTTTTTTAGGTACAACTGTTATTGCTATGGCTCTAGTTCAGTTTTAATATGTGCAAAAGAACATTTTTGTTTGTTTCTGGGCCTTTGCAAACTGCTGCTGTGTTAATTTCACTACAGTGATTCCAAATCCAGCAGATTCAATTATATAAGCAACTTTATAATATAAGAAGACCAGGAGAATTCAACCATAGTCATCTTTATTTTTGCAGACTGCACATAATTGTAATAACCGATAATAAAAAACTTTTTGTTCTGAAACTAAAACATTAGCGGTATTCAAATTGGCAGAAATATCTGCGCAGCAGTTCACACAAGTGTAAAGTGTAATTCAAAGTTTGCTTCCAAATATTCTTCCACCAATCTTGCTTTGATAGCCAGAGAAATGTGTAGATTGAAATTAAGCTCAGAGTTATCAAAGCTAAGATGCTGTCTTTATTTTATCATTGTAGTTACAAAATTATTATCCCAAACAAACCCTTATGGAGTTGTTATTGTTGTTATTGCACAGTTTACATCCTAAGCATGGTACTTCTGCAAAAAAGAGTCAAGTATTTTCAACAACTGTAAAAAAGAGACTTTATGAGGTTCATTAAGACTTCCCAACACTGAGAATTGGAATGGAAATGAAGATTGGGAACCTGAAGGCTTACCTTAAATAATTTAAATTTTGTCTCCTTAGAATTTATTTATATGAGAACATATTTTTTAAAATGGTATTTCCTGCTTTCTACAGAAGCCAGGAATATGGAACTAGAAAGGGGGAAAGTTTAACAATAGTCTTTTCAGAGAATTTAGTGAATTATATCCTACCTGCACTTTAGAGTTTTCATCATAAAGGATTTAAAATCTCAGCCCACAATGAGACAAAAATTTTAGTATAAATATTGTATAACTGGAGACCTTCTAAATTAATGAATTTTACCCTAACATCCCCTCTTTTAGTTGCCTTATGCAAATATTCTGGTTTTCTATACACTGTGAAATAATAATTTAATGAGGAATAGTAAAAAATATATAGATAGGTCAGAAAACTGTTTTCTCAGAGTGAAATTTAAAATCCAGTTGTCTTATTAAACAGCACTGTAACTTTGCTTATCTTCCACTTTCTATTCCTGTTTGTTCCACATATTTGTTGTATCATACAGAAAATTGAATGCTTTTTAGAATATTGTACAAAACTGGTTTTGCTATATAAATCAATAAAGTTCTAGCCTATAGTTGTAAATGCAGTACCAATATCAACTGCTGCCTAACCAGCTGATCAAACAACTGGTTTGTATGGTATTATCAGATATGGTGACTTTCATGGCACTGTGGTTACTGTAAAAATAGACAGGTTCTGATTATAACAATCAGAAATAATATGGCTTGCAAACTCAAGGTGGAGAGCTGCATAGGAGAGCATGATTACTTTTCCTGACTGGTGGTCCTCAGTTCATAGGGCTTCAAAAGCAACTTCATTTGGTGTCATGAGGCTTTCTGTCTGTAGATTGTCTTGATGGTGTCTCTCTTTATCAAGATTCTCTTAACATTTTAGCGCCAAAATATTTGTAAACATTTTCCCAGTACTTTGTCATGTGATACTAGCCTAGCCGACCACTGATGCTATGTGCCGTGCTACGTGTGGCAACAGCTGTAGTTTACATGCCACACTGCAATGCAGAGGATCCTATCACCTCTTGTTCACTGTCAGCTTGAGATACTTGAGTAAACATACTGTTAGTGGTGTGAGAAGCATGGTTCTGTACCTCAACTGCATTTTATTGGACAGGGAGGGATTCTTCCCTTAATATTCTCATTGTCACTATGGAAAAGTTATATATTTAGATGAAAACAAGCATATATTCTAGATCCTGAATACCTCAACTTTTATCTGTTTGATACTTACCTTAGTGTGTTGGTTGTATATAGGGCATTTGGGGTAAATAGAAAGATAGATGGTCATAGCACATTTTGACCTAACATGGAAAGGAAAAGGTTGACAAAACATCCTGGAAAATCTCAACAGAGCTGAACTGTTATTTTGGGGTAACAGGTTTTTTTGCCATTATTTTTAGCAGAACCTATTATTTAGATATATGCTTCTGGCAGGATACCAGCCACAGAAACATCTTGGGTCATCATGACAATATTTACTATTCTGTATTACACATACATAGAAGCATCTAGATTTCTTTTTTCTTTTGTAGTCAAAGCAGAAACTACTAATTGTGTCATTGGACCCTTAACATGTGGAGATCTGTTCATCCTTAGGGGCTGCATGGGAAGTGGCATGCAAGCTTTTCTTCATACAAGCTATAAAATCGTTTCTTCTATAACATTATTTTATATTTCAAAAGTTTTATCAGGCTCCACATTGGGCTTTTATATCAGAGAGATTTATTTATTTTTTTTTTTAAACCAGATGAAGAAAAAGCATTTGTGATGACTTGAAGTCATTATCTTGGTGTTTGTGAAACATTTTTACTTTCTGTTGTTGTGGATCCACCACCCCCCTTCCCCCTTCCTTTGCTTTGTGACATTTGTGGAGATTTGTAGAAGGAAAGTGAGAAGTGATTTTCTCGGTTTCCTGGGCTGCAGGCTGATTAGACATGTTGAGGTGCACTTTGGCTCTGTGACAGTGCTTGACAAAACTGGTAGAGCTGGTGATTCCCTTGAGGGAAGTTTTTAGTACATAACTCTTAAATAAGAAAACATCTGCTGTTTTTCATACTGTTTCTTCCTTCTCTTATTCTACCTCTCAAAATTAAAGATGCAGGAGACAACTGAAAATAGTTGTTGTTCTTGTGTTGTGTGTCACACCTCCTCCTCCCTGAATAAAAGAATAACCCTTTTTTTAAAAAAAATCAGTCCTTCCATGTGAAAGTTAAACTGTTGTTGAGGTTCATCACTGAGGCAGTTGGGTCAGAAAGTCATCACAGAATTGCTATTAGTGCCCATAATCACTAGGGTTTTTTTTTATTATTATTATTATTAATACTTCCATCTTTTGACATAAGTGCTTACAGAGCAAATTAAACTCTTTATTATTCTTTGTGATATGAGTGCAATTCTAAGGTCTTGCCTGAATACCCATTATAAGCAAGCAAAGCAAAAGCTCTTTGTAAATTATTGTTCTGGGTGGTTTTCATAGATCATTCAGAAGTTGCCATCTTTAGAGGTCACACATTTACCTCTCAAGTCAGCATTAATATGCTTAGAATAAACTCATGTTAAGTCAGAGAAAAAATAAACCCAAGTCACCTGGGAGTAATGCATTCGCAGCCAGATGACAAATACTGATAGAAAATTAAAATCTTCATAATCTATGAAACTGAAGGATTGTCTTACTATGTATCCAAAGGGACAGTACTTCCAGCTCGAAAAATAAAACTTACTCCTGTCATTCAATTATTTACAAAGGTAGTTCAGATATATTAAAAAATTTAGGGTTTTTTTTTTTTTTTTTTTACCTAGAATTTATATGGCAACTTATCTAACAGTGATTAATTTCTCAGGACATTTTCTGGCAAATAACAGACACACAACAGACCCCTTCTGTATTACATTTGGACCAACAAACAGTGTTGCAGGCTGTTTCATGTCTTACACCTTGGCTGCTTCTCTACTTCGTGCTGACTCTCATCCCTGGCGTGGCTGAGTTCAAGACACGGAGCTCTCATTTCACTGATGGCATGGTCCAACAATCCCACTTCCCTGAAAATGTAGTAGAAGCTGATAGTGAATCACAATAAATAAGAGCTATGGCAAAAGCAAAACATCTTTTGATGTCTTCAGAAGTCCAAGTTCCATGGGAGCCTATTACACTCCAAAGGTTTTCAGGAACTCTATATAATGCTTTTATTTCATGTTGTCACATAATGCAGCTAAGGAAATTACTGTCTGCTGCAGGAAGGGAAAAGAGAGGAATCAAAAAAGTATTGTTGAGACACAAGAGAGATATTTAAGGCATAAAAAAAATAAATCAGCACATTCTGAAATAGCTAATGGTTGAATTTTGTTCCATAAAGCTAAAAGTAATGTTTTAAGTATTTAATTGTTTGCAAGTTTTGAAATTGATAATTTGATCAAAAATGTAGTGTTGATTTCTAGTGCCGAGTTAATTTTCAGCCCCATCAAGATATTAAGGAGAAATTCACTGTGAATTATTTGACAGGAAGATTTCTAGTGATCCATTTGCAGAGCACGAATTATCTATACCTATGTGTTTGTGAGGTTTCGGGGCTTCTACACTCTCCTCATAAAGAAGCTACTGAAACAAAAATTACTTTTTTCCAGTTAGATGCATTCAAAACCTTACTATCAGTTTTTATTAAAAATGCGAAATGAATTTTCAGCGGAGCTTTGACACTTGCATTGTTAATGTGCCTTCAGGCATGTAATTAGTAGAAGAGTTTAATCTTTTATATTCCGTACTTTGATCAGAGTAAATAAGCTCAGAAAAGCTATAAAGTATTGACCAGCATCTTTGATAAAAGAAAGCTGTAAGCACCACTTGAAGATACCTTCATAAACTTGAATGCACATCATTAGTTCTGCATATAATAAAGAGCATGTTCACTTATTATTGTTATTATTGGTATATTAATCCAGCCCACAGAGTGTTGGGGTTTTATACTCCCTCTCCCTGGGTTTGTTTAGAAATTCATGTTATTTTTCAATATTCATAGAAATAGTTGAAAAATTCTATCTGTAGCAGCCCGATAAATGAATGATTTATTTTATATTCCATGCTAAAAAATTTAATTGATCATTAACAAAACATGTGCGGTAGGCTGACTGGTAAGATGAGGGTGTTTGCGTTAATATTTTTCAACATGTAATGAAGACTGAAATTAGGGTGCAATTAAAGTAAAATAGGAATTTGTCATTGAATTATCAGAACAAAAATTTGAGAAGTCAGCCACTGTGGGTTATAGTAAGTAGATTTAAAGCTCTTATAAATATCATGTTGAAAGGTTTGAATTTCTTAATTCTATACATTTCTCATATCTGCATAGATCATGAGTCACTAATTGATGTTAGTGATATAATCAGCAGATTTCTTTTCACAGAGCATCCAAAACTATTCCTGTTTTTTTGGATTATGGGCCCAGTCTCAAGCGAGAAGGCAAGCTTAATCAAAAAATGACCAGATTCTGGTAATTTTTTCCTGTTTTTTTATTTCCATACTAAAAATGAAAATGTCTTTTTTTTTTTTTTTCTTCTGAATTTCACAAAACTCCATTGATATATTTGTGACTTGTGATTCAGATCATACTATAGCCAAATCCCCAAAGGAGAATTCTGTTGTGAAAGTACTTATGTTTAGTAGGTAGTATGTGCAATACAGGACTACATATGACCCTAAAGTAAACATCATGCTAATTTCAGGAACAGTGAAAATAATACAGCTGTTTTATTTATTCCATATAGCACTCTGTTGTTTCACAGTCTACAGGACACATTTAATATTCAAAAGAATAACTATAAATAATTCTATATGATGTCTGAGGAATAACAGCTTCTGCATTTTAAATATTGCTTATATAATCAAATCCACTTAAATATAAAAACATTTTAAGTAATTGTTGGTGTCATCTCTAAAATATAAAACTAGAAACAAACTCATGACTCCAATGTATCTTCTTTATCAAAAACCTGTATCCAGCACTTACTCAGAATGTTTTCTCATCCCTTTCCAGAAGCAAACAATGGTAGGATAATAGAAAGCAATAATTTAGCATCAAGAAAAGAAAACCTTTTGTAATTCCTTTGTCTCTTCTTTCTATAGGGCAGATCACGGCGACTACATTTTGTGATGACATTATTGAGACTGCAGGCTTGGGGGTAAAAGGAAATTTGACAGACGTTGCTTAGAGGTTATGTATTTCAAACTCCTTTGCAAAATAAGATGGGAACAGTTTCTACTCTCAAATATCAAAATCATTTTGCCTAACTATTCCTGAAGCGGAGATGCACATATAACTCAAAGAACTAAATGAAATAGTGGATTCAATGTGATTTTAATTAACCTCTCTCTAGACAATTTCTCGATATTTTTTTCCCCTTTTCAAAGTCTTTGCGCTTGTTTTAATTGGTTAGATTTGCTTGTTCATAAACAAGCTATCTGAGAAAATACAAAAATGAATCACTTTCCCATCTTTATTCTAAATTATTCTGCCATGTGTAACTTGTGCTGATTTATTCACCAAAGCAGAATTCATTTTGTAGCTAATACATTTTGATCTGGGCTATCAAAAGAAATGTGCTGTAACCAGAAATAACCTTTCTAAGCACAATTTTGCTAATTTCTCTCAAAAGAGACATTTAATTTGGGGCTTGTGATGCAAACATGTTATATTTATTGGTTTATTTTCCTTTTAACGATAATAAAAAAGATAGTCATAGTTTAATGCATGTCTTGGAAACAAAAGCAGGGAACTCTAGTGACTTAAAGGAGCACGTTAAAACTTAAAAGGCACATTTTCAATGATATGTAGTTTGTAATTTGTTATTTTTTCAAAAAGACAAATTGAAGACTATTTTCATTAATGATGCAATACTTTACACACTGCTTAGTACTCTCTACGTTTAATCAGTGCACTGAAGGAGATAGATATCTGTCAGAAAACAAAACACAACAAAAAAACTGTCATGATTGAAGACTGTACCAAAATGTATGTTTACTAAGCGCTCACAAAATTAGCTTTTCTTAGAAAGCCTCTGAGATATTATGTATATTCAAATTTTAGATTCCATTTGCATATAAGGTTCTGAGCCAGTCAATTTGAAAATGTATTAAAAGTGAAAAAAATGACCTATGTTGCTTTAAAACTGTGTAAGTTGTATTTTGTAAGAACTTTATAACTTAGCAAAAAATAGTGTTATTTTAGATAATGAAGCCTGTAATTAGGTTATAGAAAAGCTTAAAAGCTTACAGATATTGAATAATGTCATAATGCACATACCTGCGTTTGTGCTAGGACTACAAATCTGATTTTTCCTCAGATTTATTACAATAAGCTAAATTTTTGTTCATCAAAAATTACATGAAGGATGACACACATGGTCAGCACAATCAAAAAACCTATCAAGTTTTACCCTGAAAAAGTCTTTCAGCTGCAGAGTAGCACTGCTAGATCTATCACACCTTTGCAGCTAGGAGTCTATTCACTGTGCCACAAGCTTCATTTAATCTGAGCAGTGGCAGGGCAAGTGAGACACTGTCTCACTTGGTGACTTACTGATGGTTTTTTCCTCTCCTCCCTTCCAGGGGGGCAGGCTCCTGCCGTACGTGACTGGTGGTGCTGAACATCACGGCTGAAACTACAACTCGCTTACCAGAAGCAGAGTGAAGATGGATCATCTCTGGCCTCAGCAGGGAATCGGTAGCTATGGACTGTGACTTTGCAGTTAGTTGCTAGAACAGCTAGACGAGGATACTACTCAGCTGTTGGACTGTCTCCTCCCCAGCAAGGAGGAAGCAACTGCCTGCCCAGGTAGGACAGGGACAACACCCGTGCTGTTAACTCTGGTTTTCCATGCAGACTCACTCACTTGGAGGGTCTTCAAGGTAGACTAAGCTTTCTGCTACAGCAGAGGAGAGTCAGATTTCCGAATCAGGAGTTAACTTTCATTTCAAACATACTATTCGTTGTGGCTAGTGCAGATGAACCTATTGACATCCACACAGGCACATACTATGTTTCCAGTCTGAGGCCCGTAGACATGATGTATACACTCAGCCTGAAAAGTATTGCATATGTAAGGTGTGACAGAAATGACACCAGTACCTCATCACGTATGGTTATCCTGCTGTTATACAACACAAACTACTTAGAGGGGAAAAAAAAAAAAATATCTCTAAGGGAGGAAACAGTGCTTAAAACTACACATGGTTTATTTCCATGCTTTTGTGTCAGTAATGGAATCCTCCTAGGATAGGAAATTCAACGTAACAGCTGTTTATGTAAATCACTTAATACAGTTAAAAAAAAAAATTAACATTTTTAGAAAATCATAACATGGACTTAATAGTTGTTGAAGGAAACATGAATATGGCAATGTGGAAATGTTATCTATATTCAACTTGCTTGAAGGCTGTGCATTTGTTCTTGATTTTTTTTTTTCTGTTGTCCTTTTTAAAAAAAGATCTCATGAAACTTACTGCTTGAACTGCTGATATGCAGAATGTTAAAATATCACTTCATTTGTTCAGATGAAAGCTAACAAAGCCTACATGCTGAAACAATGCAAAACTGAATTTAACAAAAGTCAGGTGGTTGTTATTTGTGTACTGTAACACAAATGCTGGTAACTGTGTAGTGATGGAAGATCAAAGCAAAACAAACAAAACCTTTTCAGTACTTCTATGCTGCCCCAAAACAAAACAACAGTAATTAATGTTGGATAAAACACTGTTGGCTGTAAGCTGTTGAATATTACTCACAGAATACATTATCTTCCCAAAGTAGCTGTTATTCATTAAATAAATTATTCAAGAATAGTCTTTTGCAGTATTTGACCATCTCTCTAGCTGGTTGAATGCCAACTCATTGAACAAATTGTTCAAAAGATAACAGCTTGATTCATGTATAATGTATTTGAAAAGCTTCTTTTCTAGTTCTTACCAGCTCTCCTTAGACTAAGTAATATCCTGTGCATTTATTAATAATTTGTCATTTGTTTGGCAAAAATGAATAAAGGCAGCAATAAAGGACAGGATCTGACTCCACCTGAGGTCAGTGGAAGTTTTGACATTGTTTTTAAGTGGGTCCAGGGTTTCACTCACAATGTTTAAATGATGACTTTGAAATGTGATCCTCATTGTTAGTGTATGTGGGAAACATAATGGACAATCACACACAGACCAATGTGATCAAGTGAATGCCACTTTATTAACTACAGGGTGCAGTTTATATAGTCGCCCCTCTATACATATGCTACCTGTAACATTACCATTGGCTAAGCAGCTTAAGCCCACCCTTGATTGGTAATCACGCGGCAAGCATGTGGTATTCTCTTATCTTCCACATCCTCTTCGGAGTTGTTTACTTCGTTCAATCAATCCCTTCTTTTCGTCCTTGAGTGTCCTTGACTGAGGCCTAGACTTCTTCTACTAAATAGGCCGGATTGCTCACATGTCCATTCTTTGCTAGGATATCCTCAACAAGTGTATTTAAGTTTGTCTAAACTTAAAAGAACTGAAAATATTCTAATATCCTACAGTGATGACAATGTGCCATAACATTTTTGTATAAACTTTCTGCAGATGATTGATGTAGGAACACAATCGTTATCCAGCATGAGCAGAATCGTGTGTTTTAAAGAGTTACCTCTCTTAAGAGTCATTCTCTGAGCTTATATCAACCTGAAAAATCACAGAAAGTGCCAGTATGAATGCAGTGGTGATGTTGACTTTTTTTTTTTTTTGGTGATAAATATATAAAGAAAAAACACTGCAAATCTCTATTGTGTCTCTACTTTATAAAAAGCTGAGAGTCAGAGGTGATGTACAATAAGCAAGTTTTCAGAAGCCCGTTTGCTGAACATTCCCTGCATGCTGGAGACGAAGTGACAATGATAAAAGACCCATGCTGTTGATTACATTAGACAAGACAGGACAAAATAGCACAAGATGTATTAATGTTGAAGTTAAATTTAAATCCAGGTATAACCGAATTCAGGCAGTGTGCATAAAGCAACAGAGAGCTCGAAAATAAAGCACCATACATTTATCCAAGGCCAGGGGTTCATCTACCCCAGTTGAAAATGTTTTTAAGATGAAGTTTGCAACAAAAACATTGTAATTTGACTTGAAAATCCATAGATTGCCTTACCACTATCCCTGGGCTGCCTTGCTGCTTGTAAGCACTGCACTGTACAGAAAACCCACGTCCAGTTACGTTTCCTTGTAACCTTTCAGCCTTTTTCTCAGGCAGCACTTTTCTGAAATACAGTCATCTTGGATGTGTGACCTTCAATTTCTGCTTATTGTTATGTTTAGATGAGATCAGCTTATTAAATCTAATATTGGCCTATTCTTACAATTATGTAGTATTCCAGTAATTCAGGGGTTGTTTTTCATCATTTTCTAAATGCATTACAAAAAAAATTTAATGCTATTAAGCTTTGGAAACTTGCTTATAGTATCCCCACTTAACATGCCAGGATGGTAAGTATATAAGGATTTCTAAGGAAAGAATTGCTTGCTGTTGGTTCCTGTGATACTTTAATTTTGTACAGTATGACAGTTTTCTACTGAGTGTAACAGTTGAAAGGAAACTTAAAGCCTGAGACCTTTTTCTACAAGAAAGTCTGCCTGACTCCTGATCACAATTGCAATCGAAGTGACTGATTCATTTTTTGCTTGTTATGGAAGATGGAGGTAGGAAGAATATTCTCTGGAAGGGAAAAAAACCTCTGAAACCTCTGGGGCCTTTTCTCCATGTTGCTCTGACAGGCCTTTAGCCCAACAGCCACCTTCTGAGTTCTTACCTGATTGTGCTTAGGGCTGGCTGATACTAGGAAGTGTTAGTGAGACCTTTTCTAATATATCCATGTATTGACTGAGTCTCAGGACAGCCTAATGATTTTATGGCACTTGGAAGATCATCTTATTATTCTGTAATGCAATCAACCTATTCAGGTACCTGAAATATTCACACCTGCTTTTTTTTTTTTTTTTTTTTTTTTAATTAATTTAAAATGAACTTTATGTTGACTTCATTAAACAGGATTTTCCAATGATTGCAAACATTTACCCACCTGAACTAAGGAGGTGATTGAAGATAGCTAATGAGATTGGAAATATTTTTTTACAGTGTATTCCCAGAAGAATAACGTAATAGAATAAGGTGCTTCCTCTAGAAGAGCTAAGAGTCTGTGATTATTAAGACATTGCAGTACAGATGGTGGGTGAAGCAGGGTGCACCTGCATCAACAGCATGCAGGTGTAGTACTCTTTCCCTTCACTGTCTCTTCTCATTCTGCTGCTATATCCCCCAATTTAGAGGGGCAAAGAATTCAACCAACAAGAAAAAAAAAAAAAAAAAAGCATTATCGAATACATAAAAGCTTTTGAACATGGGTAACCACAGTAACACTGTAACCTTTTCCCTCTAGCTCTTCTGCTTTGAAATAAAAGCTGGAAATATCACATTTTTTAATTTTTTGGGGGGAGGGGGTGGAGTGGGTAAAACATTTGGAGCTCACAGCACTCTCAACTCACACATTTGAGGTTATTATGAGTAGACTTTTTAGATGAAGCATATTTAAGACTAGTTTCTTGTACACAATTTCCTAACTTTAGATCTTGGAGTTTTGCTTTTCTTCCCATTCTCCCAAGTTCCAGTATTGCCTACAGATGGCAAAGCAGAGCTGTGGTTATCAGGTTTGGATTGTTATGCTATCTTGTTCCAGTCAAAGTATAATATAAAGGGCTTTTTGAGAATGTAAAGACTTGGAAGTCTCACTTTGGTATCAGCATGTGCCCCATATCATTACATTTACTTTGGAAGTTTTCATTAGAACAGCAACCAGATGATTTTTAGGTCTGAATAGAGTGATTATGATGCTGGTTATAGAGATCAGAAGTGAGTATGTCATGCTTTACCCTTACAAACAGTGAAAGGATTTATATCTTTATTTTTCCATTGCTTGGAACTTTAATTGTAGTTAAAATAATTGCAGGGGTTCTGCATCAGAATAACTGAAATACTATTTGCAATGAACATGCTCTCTTCTCAGAAGGAGTCTTGTGTTTATTTTCCATTTTTCTCTCCTTCATTAAAAGAATGGTGGCAAATTCAATTGCCTGAAAATGAGATGATGTTAAAATCAGGATCTACTTGCTAGTCTTTGCTAAAACTGATTGAAGCTGCTTTAAACAGGGACATAGTTTGAAAAATTTTATAATGGTATTAAATGGCCAAATTATGATTGCCAATTTTAAGCAGTTTATCAAAGTGAAATTCAAACTGCTTGTCCTCTAAGCAATGTCAAATCTTTCTTTATTCACCTTTAATGCAAAACAATGTGATCTACTCAAACACCACCCTGCTGTTTGAAATATCTTTGAGTATAATTATCAAATATTATTTGATAATAATTTTATAGGCCTTGATCACTTTCTTCCAAAAAGAAGTTGCTTAATGATTTTTAGAAGAGGTGAAAGGAGTTCACTGAGCATCTTAGAGTCACCAATTTGAAACAATCAAATTCAACACTTCTTTTAATCAAATCTTCTTTTGTTTAAGTAGTATATACTCTTTCTCCTGCAAATTAGCAGTTGATCTTTGTTTGATGTCCAGTGTGGTGAATAAAGCTTCCAACTCTAGATTTAGAATTATTTAGTGAACACGATCTTCTCTGATGTTACGATTTTGATACTAAACTTAGTGTCATATAGCCAAGGATTGAACATACTGAAGACTTTTTGAGTCTAGGTAACAACACAGAACAGTTGCGTATCCTGAATGTGGTAAGTGAAGACTGAGAAGTAGAAATAAACAATAGCAGTAAAAGTATATAACAAGATATTTGGCTAATAGCAGAAGTATATCTGTTCCCTGGCATTACATCTATAAAAGACAATCTGAATAAGTGTGAGTCATTTTGTCTATAAAGGTGTAAATACCACAAGAGTTCACCCGCAGATAAATTGAAATCTCATCAAGATGGAATGCTGTAATTTTATTTTAAAAGAGAATTATTATTAGCTATTAATATTATATTGGTGAGAATATGTTAAAGGAAGTTGTCAGAATGTAATTTCATTTAGGTAAACATTTCTTTTTTTTTTACAGAGAACTTATTTAATGGGTGATATTTGAAATGTGAGAACATATATATTAGATTAATACTTCAGTACCTGTTTTAGTATTCATTTTCCAATTTCTCATATTCATGCTTTGGCAAAAGAACTATTCTTTTTTAATTTCTTCCTTTTTCATTTCAGTTTACAGCAAAGGTATTCTTATTGCTTACCAGAGTACCATTAGGTGCTGCTATGTAAAGGAAGGTGTAACCCCAGGTACATTAATGTGACCTCACTTCCAAGAGGAAGAAAAGAAGGTGTGTTTCAGAGGACTTGATAATAGTTTTCACTTTCTCTCCTTGGCATCCTTCACTGCAATCTCAGCAGATACGTCTTTGCTGAGTTGCTGTCAGAGGCTCATTTATACTTTGAAGCTTTGTGTGAGGCTGACACATGAACAGGTTAAGAGATGGACTTAAGTGAAGTTGAAATCGCTTCCCGGAAACTCAAGACAGCTACTGCACCAAATACAAGGGAACAAACACCATCCAATTCCATTCACACCCAACATCTTGAAGCAGATAACATTTAAATGATAATAAATGATACAGAGACCTAAAGCTCACCTAGAGATTATGTGTTCATCCAGAATTAATGTGTTGTGAAACTGTAAGGGGAAAAAATAGCATATGACAACAAAGCACTTATTTAGACTTATATTCCTATCCAGACATAAGATATGAAAACAGAAATATAAAAAAGGACTCTGAGAGTAGACCTACCGAGGTTCATTATTTTCTTAATTATTTTCTTTTCAGAAATGAGCTTATCCTGAAGCAGATGTCACATAGTTACTCTTACAAATTTAACACGGGTAAGGTTATCGTGCCCTATGCAAATGAGCAGATACTACAGTAGAGGCAGTGTGCTGCTGCAGTAACTTGCAGTGATGTGTTTTTGTAGCCATGCTTCATGGTTCACAATTTCTAGAGAAACTGTCAGAGAAAATATTAAGTAAATAAAAATATTTTTACAAATATGAGATGCTGGTAAGTTTCTCCGTGGATTAATTCTCATGTTCTCTGCTCTTCCCATCAAGAGCTCTCAACAAGAGGCTGTAGATTCTTTCTGATATGTGGAAGACACGGTGACTTACATTTTTTTTTTCTTCTTCCATTTAACATTCTGAGACATTTCATAGTTTGTATGGTGCTCAAAGTGTGTTAGGTATGTGTTTATCCACATAAAAGCGATAAGGCATCCTTATGCCTGAAGTGTACAGCCAGAGTGATTATTTAAAACAGAAGGTTGTCTTTTTATCCTTTTTGTATTTTTTCCCAAAGTTTTTTCTACCTTTTTTTCTCCTCTAAACTGAGGAAAATCAATCTTATTTTGTATTTACTGATTTATTATACATAGAATGTGGTTACATTTAGACTGGAGGTTTTGGTTTTTTTGTTGCATATACAAAATAAAATAGAAAAGGTAGTTCTAGTCCTTCCCACAAACTCTCAAATGTTTCCCAATTGATACAACTCCCACATCCATAATTTCCTACCCTCTCCTGTTCTAACCTTCATCTGTTTTTTCCTGCTAACACTTTACTGAAGGCTATTCTATCTATTCACTTGTATTTATTCACTTGGCTATATATTTTTTGCTTTTTTCTGAGGCATAAAAAATTTGCTTCCTAAGCCTCCTCTCCATATCTTCTTCGCCATTAAAATTAACCCCCATAGTCATTTCAGAGCATGTGTGTTATTGTGGGGTTTTGTGTGTGTGTGTGGTTTTGCTTTGTTTTGTTTTTTTGTGGGTTTCTTTTGTTTGTTTGTTTTTAATGGAGGATGGCATATCTTCAAATTCTTTTTATCCTTGTACTTTTCCTTCTTAAGAAGAATTTGGTGTTTGGTCTGCATTCACTAATTGTTAGAAATCTTTTTTTCCCTATGTGAAGGTGTAAACCTTCTCATATTTATAGTGAAAAAGGAGAATATAATACTTAAGGAAGGCAGCTTTTTTTTTTTACACATATGAGGCAAAAAAAAGATGGGTTTTTACTTTTTTTAAAAAAAAAAAGCATGTCCCTTCTGACTTTATTTTAATTGACATTTTAAAATCAGTGATATGTCTTCACTCTTTAATTGTGTTTTGAAAAGAAATATAGCACTTAGAGGAAAGTGTTAAGACCTTGATATATATATATGGAAGATATTGTTAAGGAAGATATGTTATGCATATGAAATTTGGAAGATATCCTTAACACATTTAGTTTCTCCTTCAGATGTTTCTGATTTTGTTTAGAAATACTTTTTTTTAACTAGGAAGCCTCATGTCGGGGAAAAAAAAAAGATAGAAGTACAATCTGTGTTCAAACAAGAACTTTGACACAATTTGCTTCTTTTTTTTCAGTAGAGTTATGTTAGTCCATGCATAACTGTATAATTGCTGTAGTTCACTAAAATGTGTGTCTGTTTTCACCTCAGCAAGAGGCATTCAGAAATGTTTCCAGGACATCAATTTTATCCTTCACAAGTTCAAGATGTAGTGAAAGGTGATTCCATTGATATCCTCAGAAGAGAAAGAGAAGCATTAGCCTGAGAATTTGGTAAGTTTCAAACAATCAAATAAAAAAAGCATAAAAAAAATGTATAGTAACTTTTTATTATGACTGATAATAGTAATTTAAAAAGAAAAAGACAAATAAACATCCTTAACTGCTTCTAGAGATTTGTACCAAACATCACACTTTCTATATTTTGTACCACCTTATCATTAAGCAATTAATGAAATAAAATGAAATTACTTGAGAGTTCAGGTCAGTCTAGTTCCAAGCAGTATAGTAAAATAATAGCATACTGGTGAAGAATATAGGAACAATAAATTTTAAGATTATTAATGCCTGGGCCAGCTTCAATAGAAAACAGTCATTCCCACTAGTTTAGAAATTACATGGGTGCAAATTAGAGTCAAAAGTAGTATGTCATGAATGTAAACTGATCTTAGATACCTACTGTAATGGCTGTTAAATGAGTCTGAAGTTCTCTGCAAATCTGCTGCTGTTCTGCTTATTTGTGCACCTGCCAGAAATCCCTATTCAAATGCACATGGTGTCTGAAGAGCGAGATAAGGTCAGGCTGCACAATCGCTCCAAATTCTACTGAAACCTGATCTGCTTGGGAGAAGGAGATATCACAGTGCATAAGGAGTGGAGCTGATAACATCCCTTCTGAAAATGAGGCGGACTAGATTCACTTCTTAATAGAGATGGATGCAAATGGAAATTCCAGATTTACCTCAGAGTTCAGACCTCTTTGTAGGAAACTCAAGTTTATATTAAAGGGTTTTGTTGCTGCTCATTATGAAAGTATGAAATTTGAAACCATTTTTAACATTTTGCCCTATTCCGCATTTTATTTTATTTTTGTCTTTTATTCCCCCTTTTTTAATTTATGAATGCAAAGCAGATACTGAGAGGGGAACAACATTTTGTGTCATTGCCTTCAGTGCTGCAGTAGATTTCACTAAAGAAGGAAAAAAAGCAATATTTCTTAATCTTCTAGTTCTAATCCTTCTGCCTTAAGGAATTAGACACATACCATCCTCAGCAACCATTCAAAAATTAAATCCAAACAAAAATCTAGAGATCTATCACATTGCCTAGGCTGATAGAAGTCATTAAAAGCACCTGTACTCAACTAAATGCTCCATGAAGAAATATCAAGTAGTAAGAGTTATCATTTAAATCTGTTCAGAAATCAGGTGATGTCTGTTTCATGAAGGTGAATGTAACTTTGTTGGAATTTATTCTTTTTTTGGGGGGTGTTTAACTCATTGCCTATTATATTCTGCTGACTACTTCTTATGTTTCCTTTGTCAGGTGAAGAGATCTGTGGCAACAACATGAAAAGCAATAGATGTAAGTAGACAAGCTATTAGTATTTCTTGTATTATTGGGTGCTTCGTATGTATTGTAAAGATTAAAAGACAAATGGCAAGTTAAAGCAGAATACAATACGAAGTGCCTGTACAAATGGCATTCTGGTTTGGCACATTATCATCTGTAAGACAAAGATAAATTATCTCAGTGTAAATAAAGTAAATAGCAGATAAACAGTCTTCTACATCCCAACTAAGGGTAATATTCCCTGGTGTATTCTCTCTATACTTTACTCAGTTTTGCTGCGATGCAGAGGAAATGTTTTTCTTGAAACATTTACAATCTTGTCTCTATGATTCTGTGTAATAACATCAAAAAATGATAGATGAAATTGCCACTTCCTTTTGCATTTTTCACAAATATTTTGTACTTTTAAACTGCACTCTTCAAAATCTGCATTTTTTGCATGTGCTTTTGCGATGAAAGACCACACTGCAAATTCACAGTGTGATTACTTCTTTGAAAAACATGTAATGAGAGAATTCCTAGAAAAAAAATCATTTCATTTCAGGTAGAAATGGAAATGTTTTCTCTGGAAATGTTGCCATACTAAGTGGAAATTTCACAGTGCAGGAAGTTAAGCTTGTACATAATTCTTTGTGAGATTATAGTTCATAGATACTGCTGGAGAAATTACTCTGGTGCTGTAGACCAAATTTAATATGATATTTTGACTAAGGGAAAGGGACTTTCTTTGAAAAGGCATAGTGAAAAGTGAGAAGATATAGCAGCTTATCCCTTTTACAGCCATAATGAGTACATCATTTATTTGCCCTGAAGAGCTTCTGATCTAAAGAGATGAGATGAACAAAAGAATGAAAAGTGAACTGTGTAGGTTCATACAGCAGGTCAATGCCAGAGCTGCGAAGATAATTCAGTGTCCACCAGCCCCTCTAGCTTTGGCAAAGCTTGTGTGCAGTGCATAAATGGAAAAAGGATTATGAGAGATCATTGCTGTATAATTGATTTTAAGGTGTCATGCTATTATTCTTTTATATAATAAATGTAAATCATCCTCTGTATCTGTAATAAGTAAGATTTCATTTTTCAGTTTAGGCTTCAGCATAGTAGAAAAATAGGCTGCAGGATGAACAGAACTCATCAGAACTCATTAAGGAAGTTATGGCCTTTCCCCTCTGAGAATTGCCACCTATCTAGATCTAAGAATAGAAAAAAAGTAAATAGCATTTAGATTCTTAAAGGATAAATATACTGTGCTGTTACTTGAGTAGCTACTAATGAAGCTGTATCCATAGATAATGTACATTTCAGTAGCAAAAATCACTACATCTCTGTAGTTCTGCTTCTTTATCTCTGACTTACGAGTCTTAGGAAGGTTCTGCATGTCAATGATATCTCATGTCTGTCTCAAGTTTGCTTTAAGTCTGATCAGGTTCCATAATGAAATGCTTCTTAACTTACCTCATTTGAGGACATTCTCCAAAATAAACGTTCTCTGAGGACAATTAAGAAATTGTTTTCTTCAGAAAAAAAGCAGTCACAACTTTTTTAAACGTGGCTGAAAGTAAAAGCAATGCCTTCTTATTTCTTGAAAAATTTTGAAAAAGAATAAAAATCCCACAGTAGCTCTGCTGTCTTTTGTTACTTTCTGAACAGCATAGAAAACCCTGAGTTCAGGCCTACGTTGATTAAGTGATTTGAGCCACTTCAATTCCCACTCCATGTTTTGGAAGTCCTATTGCCACTGTATGAAACCACAGTGTCTCTGTAACTTTGACTCAGGGAGTGCATCTGCAAGAAGCAAACCCCATAATGCAGGGTTTCCTGCCATGGAAATGTGTTGCCTACTACTTTATGGCACACAAGGTGTGTACCCAAGCAGGACTCTTGCAGCATCAAGAGATGAACTCCTAGTTCCTGTTGTTATTGAAGAATAACATCCTATACTGCTCCTTCAGCCGAATCTGCTGAGGCAGAAAGCACTGTGAGGCCATGCTGTCTGCTGGATCTGTGCAGGGAATGTTGCAATATAAAATTTTAGTGCCAAGAGCTGGTATCTCCATTCTTCAGTGACAATAAGTGACTGGTAGTTGACTCATCTCAGCCCCTGTCAATGTCAGCCTCTGCAGTCCAGCTGTTGCAAATTCTTGTTGCTCAGTGGAAAATCAGTGCAAGTCCTTTAGGGGTAAGGAAGAGAGAAATCAAAATAGACATCTGTCTTTGCCCCTGGAAACCTTTGCCCTTCTCGGTTTGGTTGTTTTGTTGGTTTTTTTTTTCCATCAGAAAAACTTTACCCATCTCAACATATTGTAGGGGTTTTTTAAATCCTTTAAGTGTGCCTAGGGACTGTGGCTTCTAAAGCTTGCTGTCAGGTTGTCTCTCACTACTTTAGGTTTTCAGCTGGCTAGGAGAACCTAAAGGCAGCTATCAAAGTAGAAGTAGTTCTTAAAACTTAGTTCTGTAGCTTAATTTAGTATTCAGCTAAAACTGTACCATTTCAAATACAGGCATGTGCCATTGTGTACTAGTGATTTCAGGTCTTCAGAGAAAAGAGCAGATTTTTTTTTACGCAGCTACAATTTGTTATTTTAACATACAGCTTCAAAACAGTTCACCTTGTGGTTTTGAGCTAAAACAATGTATCAGTCTGGAGTATTCAACACCAATCATCTTCCGGGGATGCTCTTATTTCCTCTGGATTTTCTGTGCACCAAGACTTTATATTTGTGTGTAATCCTCTTACCTGTTGATGAGTACTGTGACTTTCTTGGCAACCTGTGTAATTGCCAAATAGATTATTTTGAAATGAGATGGGAGGGATAGTGTGATGTAACTCAGCAGTGCAGCACTATGTAAAATGGTCTGCTAGGTCATGAACCCTCGAGAGGTCTTTTAGAAGCTGAGGGATTACAGCTCAGACTAGAAAAGTGCTGGTCACGTCCAAGATATTTTGGCAGTAGAACCGAAGTAAGAGGCTGTTCCTTCCATCTTCCTGCTCTTCTCATTCCATCCTGTTGTGCATCAGTTATTTTCAGATTACAATTCCTTTCAGAATGTCTTCTTTCACTGTACCCTATTCACATGTATAGAATACATCTATTCCTTCACCTGGCACCTTCCACTTTGTGTCTGAATTTTGGACACAAGATACATCTGAACTTTTGCGTAACCTGCACTTGTATCCTAGTCTCACACTGGACTAAGAAAATGGACTGAAAAGTCAAAAATGTAGTCTGGAAATGGTAATAATCTGTCCTGGACCTTTATTTGAATAATTGCAAGTACAGGGATGAAGTGATTGTTATTATGCAAATACTGTTCACTCTTAGCATAACCTTTGCCTCCTCATGAATGAATGAAACCCTATAAAACACAATTTAAAATGAATGATTAAATACATTCTTTGTGTGAATTGGATTATGGGAGTATATCGTATTTCAAATATAGTGTGTAGTTATTAAAAAAGATTAATTGAAAACAAAGGCTTTTAAACCAAATATTGAATTCTGAATCCAGCAGGTTATCTGGGTTTCCTGGCATATAATACTATCATCTCAGAAAATGCATACCCAAAACTATGGAAAATAACTCTTCAAGGTTGCACAATGACAGCTTTACATGTCCTCTCTCCATAAAAGAAAAATAATAAATTTGGAAAGACCATTGTAAAGACTTTGCAAAAGCAGCTTCCTGCTCTAGAGGAAGCCTGCCTACCTTGATGGTCAGCTGCAAGTAAGAGCAAGCTGTCAGCAAAACAACAAAATTGTTCGTTTATAAGGCAAACAGAGCTGTTTGGGATTTTTTTTTTTTCTTTTTTCTTTCTTCCTCCCCCTCCTCTTTTTTTAATACCTTCATTTTTAAAGGTCAAAGCTGGGCTCAACCTACTAGTGTTCTCTTATCAAAATAAATTCCTTAAGTCATGGTGAATGTTTTCAGACTAAACCATTGAACTTATGATAAAAAATGTCAGTTGTCATCAACAATCAGATGCTTTGTACAAAGAGACAGAAGAAATGTCTACAGGTCGAAACACATCGTGCATAACAGATTTCTGCATGGGTTTGAAAACACTCTGCACATCTCTTTCACTCGCACCTTGAGACTTCTGCACTGAGACAAACCTAAAGAGGTGAATAAGCTTCTATTTTGACATTGCTCAGAGCATATCTGGACAGAGGAAAAATGTTTTATATAAAATAAATTTCATTTTTTTAAAGTATTCATGAAATAAAATGGAAAATTTCAGAGAAAATCTAATCAACTTGTTTTTCTGTATTAGGCAGACAGATTTAATTTGGATACTCACAGAAAATTCCTTTGGGAATATAAGTTGTGCAACAAATAGGAATAACTTAAATTTAAAAGTGGAAACAGAAAATGCAAATACTTGCAAACTGGATCACAGTGGATCCACTCCTTCCATACGTGCCTTCCTTTCCCATTTCAACTATAGCATCTCATTTCCTTGTTTGCTTTCCCCTTTTGCTTTGAATGTAGTGAAGTTACCAAGGGAATGAAGTGTAGGATAGAAGAAATATCATTAGAACAGTTCATGTCTTGACATTGTTACTACTTCTGGACACAACCTTCTAAACAATTACTCAGATATTGATTTAGTTACAAAGCCTAGCTGATACATCTTAAAAAGCTTGGGCACAGATCCATAATGGGATTTAGTGACTCACAGTGTTCTCCCTGGGCTCCTGCAGCACAACCGATTTTGTTGTGCACCCCCTGTGTGAAGCATAGGGAGTTAGGCGCATCAGGGTGTGATGTACAACAACTTAGAGCATTTACATGAAGCAGTTGTTGGTAATATATATAACCTTATATAGTCTTTAGAGCAGAAACCAAAACACAGTTCAGCTCCTGGATGAATGCCTTAATTGCAAGACCACTGAGTCCTGCTTTTCCAGTCTATTAAAAGAGAAAGATAAATGAGAGACTGAGACATCCCCTGATACTGCAACACACGGACTAGCTTGTTGTATCGTTAGTATGATGAGGATACAAGTCTACCCAGAAAAAAGAGGAATGAAGTAGAGTCATTCTCAGCCTTGATGAGTCCTTTCACCCTAGTGCTGTGGAACAGAGGGCAGTGTTTGCTGCCACCAGCTTCTACTTTTGTGATGCCTTGGAGCATTGCACCCACCTTGAGACCAGTGTGGAGCTTAGTTCAGCAGATGTGGTGGGAGATGGCCAATAAGACCAGGCACGTCAGGCACGGCAGGTGAAAGGCATGGTCGTGCATTCCCAAAGGCACATTGTGCCACTCAGATGACAACCTGTACAGGCTCATAATGAGAACTTCGCTGCCTAGAGAGATCTGTATATGGAAAACTTTGCTACCCCCAGGCTTAAGCAACCGTGGAGCAGGGTTTAGCACATCTAATGTCAGATTTGTTCTTATTGCTTTTGCAAGTTGGCCTCATTGCTAGCAATTAAATGTGCATTGCATTTGATTTTTATATTTTTTTAGATCTTTGTATTGTGATATCTTTCATTAAAATCTGAGGCCTTTATGCTATCTGTGATGCAAATCCACCATGAAAGAAGGTCTCTCCTCTGCAAAATTTAGTGCTGGTCATTCTTAACCCTGGGTTATGAACCATCTGCTAGAATCATTATTCCCTATTCTCACAGTCTCTGAATACTCTGATCCTTTTTCAGAAAGAAGAAGTGTTATCTTCCATAAGATGTGAGGAACAGAGAAAATAAATATTCTGTCTAAGATGCCCTGTGAAATTTTGGACTGGGAGAGAGCCAAGCATTTGATTAATAAATTTTCCCCTGTTCAGAGCTTTCATCCTAATGATGACTTTATTACATCAGTTGTTCATACACAGCAAAGTAGCTTTCTGGTGGCATCTACACGTTCCTATGATGGAACAGCTGCATATTTGATGAAGTCATCCAGTTGATTTTCAAAGTTCCAGTTACCTATATTCACTCAGTAAAGACAGTCAAAATCCCCAAGTTTATTCTATTATTTTGAAAATACACATATGCTTGCTGTTTTAACTTCTTGTTTTTAATTTTATAATCTTTCCCTTCAGCAGTCACTGGGAGCTGCATGGTGCTAATAATTACAGTTGAAATTGTCTATATTTTCACCATTAAAAAAAAAAAATTAAAAAAAATAAATATCACTATTCTTATCTAAAATTCTACATTGCTCTGAAGGGTTCATCACCTTAGTACTTAGTTTTAGAAAAGTATTATTTCTATTAGAAATTCTGAAATTTACAGAAATACAGAAATTGATACAGACTATGCTAGATTTTCAAATGCTCTTATAAAAATGTCTTCCTCACTAAGTGCTGAGCATAAATGTTGTCAAATAGCATATCACAGAAACAAGAAAATAAATAGCTTGCATAATAAAGAGTATCTCAAATATAAAATTACTGTGTCAAGAAGTATAAAAAGCTTATGGAAGATATAAAGATGGATGATGTATAAAGCACAAAGGAGAAATATCATGATAGATATGTCGCTACTTCTTTTTAATAGAGGACCAAGTGATGGGGAGAAATATGACATGAACAGAATATACAGAGGAGCAGGTGATACAAGAGTATTTAGAAGCAGAAATCATAAAGTATAAAACCAGCTAGAACAGAGAAAATTTCTGGGAGTAAATGAGTATTCTGTAACTGTCATATATTTGAAAATATTTGAAGTGCTGATCGAAAACTTTCTACACCCTCCCATAATGCTGAAGCATATGGCAATGGCTGTTGCTTTGCTATATGAATCCCCAAATAGTAGAGAGCCTGAGCTAATTAGAGCAAACTAAAGTATATTCTGTATTACTGTATTTGAACCAGATGAGGTCTCTTGCTTAGAATATTGAATGATGGTTGTGAGGAAAGTTCAAGAAAGGAAATATCTTTTAAAAAATAAGTCAGTATTTATATAGTATCTTCTGCAAATGTCACTGTTAAGAACAATCCTATGAGTCCTTTCTCATGTCCATCTTTTCCTACTTTGCATCCATTTTCATCAAAAGTTACTTTACACTCCTGATAAAGTTTATATATTGTGTGATTAAATGAGCTAATCTTCTCTCAGCTCCTGTATAAACAGTGGTGGCTTTTTTAATACCAATGCTTCATAGAGGTTTGATGGTCTGTGCAATTCTTATGTTAAATTTAATCTGATGGCAATGACAATTTTGCACATGAAAATGCATAATAGTGTCTAAAGATGTATCAGGTGGTCCAAGAGTGGCCACGGTCATGCCAGCAATATGCTAGAAGGGAAATACAGGAAAAATTTGCTAATTTGACTCTGTCTGTGGAACAAAATGAGTTATCAAGGACAGATAAAAGTGGTGTATTGTAAAATTATTCTAGAACTCAGAAACATATTCAGCCTGGTCCTCTTCAGTATGGAGAAATAGGCTCCTGGAAAACGTTTTTCTCTCTTGCTTGAAAACCTCAGGCACACTAGATACTTTTTTCTTCTTCTCAGTGATGTGATGGTTTGATTAGTGGCTCACAACATCAAAAAGATTAGCTGGGCTGATTTAGACAGTACTGTAAAGATAACTGTTAGCTTATTTTAAGAGCCAAGTATATGAAAGTATGTCCATTCCAATAAATAGTCTGGAGCTTCCTAAGTTGCACTGACATGCAGCCTAACTCCTGAGATCTATTTTGGCAGGTCCAAAAGCACCCTGGTTTTCAAAACCCTAAGCAGTTCCCCTTGCATGCTTTTGGAACATGGTTGCATAATGAAAAAAAAAAAAGTGACATACTATTGATTTGTTTAAAGGTTCTCAGGTGCATTTATTCAGGTAGAGGAAAGATGTTTTTGTCTAGCACACATCCCTGTCCTCAGTATCTGATGCTACCTGCTTGCTAGAACTGGACATCTTAACCTGAGTACACCTGAAAGGTCTTTAATTTTTTTCAGATAGTTACTAATGTGGAGTAATGATCCATCTGCTGATTGACTCAGCCACATAGGGAGAATACCACACGCTTTCATTCACAGAATGTGAGAGGCTTTAAATAAATTTTAATGATGTCTTTTCTATGAATGTGACTTTCATCAGGATAACAATTAAAGCTTTGAATTTGATTGTCAACATTCATTTGAGTTATGCACTCAGGGGGTAGATTGGCAGAATTATATTGTCTTTGCATTTTTAACAGTTACTTCTAAATAGCTTAGAGCTGAATTAAATTTTTGTTTCATTAGTTTGATTTAAGTTATTTATGCTAATAGATTTGCACTAGAAACCAGCTTTATTACCCCTTTCTAAGTTTATTCATATTAATGCTGATGATGACACTAAAGAATGCTGAAGAATCAGTGTTCTCACTCTCCTGGTCCCCTTTTTCCCTTTTTGCTGAAGGTATTATAAAGCTGCTGACTGGACATCTGCTTGAATTATCTGGGAGAAAAGATTCTTGGAGATTTAATACAATAATTTTTTTCATTAGCTCTTGTTTGGACCTTGTGCTTTCATATTGAAATTATCTCTAGCCATACTTATCAGATTTTATTTGAATGGCTCCTACCTTTATTAGAAATACCTCATCATGTTCTGTGACAATGTAGAAAAATCAAATTATTTAACCGAATCATGCTTAGCTGAGATTGAATGTAGACAGAAAAGGCTTTTCTGAACAGTTATTGATCAGACTGTAGCAGCATTGGCTGCGTGCTGTCTCAGGCATTTTCCTTTAGGTTGTAATTACCATCTTATTTACAATCATTATTTGACATTTGAGCACCTGTGTGTGTTAGCATAATAGAATATAAGAAGCAACTGCAATGAAAGCAAATGCCTTGTGAAAGATAATAGTCCCCCTGCTCTTCCTGACTTTTAGGCAGTTTGGTAAATTATATAAATAATGATATTTTACTGCTATGGATATGAGGAAGTTGGATAGCTTTCTGTTGGAGCTATATGAATGTTGCTGTCTAACACAATTTTAATTGCATAGGCTACAGTCTCTAATGTTTACAATTTAAAAACTAATGTCATAATATAAACCTAACTATGTTTACTATTTCTGTTCTCATTTTCTTCATTTAAGCATAACATTTAAAATTCAAATTTACTTAGGGATACATAAGGAAACAAACTAAAAAATTGAGTTAAATTTGGGACAGTAACATCTTGGTTTGCAGAATGTAACGTGGATGGGGAAGGATGAAGAAAGGTGACATACTAAAGAAAAAAATGCACAGATGAAAAAAAAGCCAGCAGCCCACTGATTAGGACACAAAGCCATGGGACCAATTTAGAATCCTGTTACATTTCTGCCTAAGATCTTTTTTGTGTAAAAAAGACCTGAAGAGACAAACTCATTTTGATGTACTTATGATAGATGAAAACAAATATTCAGTATTATAATGATGTGGAATAATCAAAATTATAATGGATGATACCTCTCTAGCCCCTAGGTAGCTCTATGAAATGGTATAAAATTTGTGTAATGTTCTCTTATATTTAATTCATAAAAAGTAATGGTGTTTAAGAATTGGAGTCTTAACTATTCATTGGGACTGGAAACAGATTGCTGGTTTCCTTCCTCCCTTTCACCCTAAAACCTAGGAAGGACAATTCCAAAAGTGGTGAAAAAATGTAGCTGTAATTGCTTCAGGCAGAAGACAGGTTTGAATCTGTCTCCTGTATCTTCCGGGGAATACACTGCTGAGGGGTGTGGGAATAAAGAAACATTTGAAAAATACAATTGTCTTTGCTATCTTTAGGGTTTTGAAAAGCAATATATGCTTTTCATATTGTGGCCTGGTAGTATCACACAGTACAGTTTATTTCAAAACAGATTTGGAACACGGAGATGCCTTCCTAGTCTACTCTGACAAGCAGCAGATTGTTACATTCCATTAACTATCCTAAAATTCTGGTTCTACCATAATTATATTGATGTAATATCCTGTTCCTAGTTGCATTCATTGCAGTCCAATAAGACTATATATATAATGATATGTGCCTGAAGTGACACATATCTCACACGTGAAAATGAGATAAACTTGTAGTTTGTTACTAAAACATCCTTTGTAACTCTGTAGCATAAACCTTTCCAGTTTCAGGGAAGATTAGAGTGTGTGTGTTGTCAGAGATCTCTGGTTCATTTAGTCTCTATACAAAACATGATCTAAGGGGGAAAAAAAACCCCATAAAATCTAATGAATTATCAATTCAGTAGAGTATTACTATGATGTTGAATGATGGATTAATAGAGTTTTACAGATTGTTGAGTTTGAATAAGAACTTTTAGAACGTGTTTCTAAATCTTTTACCTTTTTAGTGACAATACCTTGTGGTTCCCACAGAGATCCGGGGGAGAGCAGAATGATAAAGTGGGGTTCAAGTTCTGAGGAAGTTTTGCTGTTGTCACACGGTCTACACACAAGTGTTGTGGTTCCCAGTCCTTTGTGTTTATACTGCATTCTTCAAGGCAGGTACAGCTGCAGATTTCTGGGCTTTTTTTCTACTGGGAGGCAAGGAGTGCTTGTCTTTTTAAAATGTTTCCAGCTATCACTTTGAAATAGTTACCTTGTCTGTACAGCTTCTGTTTCCCAAAGTAAATGGCAAATCCTTTATGACTGTGTTCAAGTTGAGTTTAACTCACTGGGTCCAAAGGTATTTCTAGGTTCATGTATCACAAGGAATACAATGGTACAACTCTACAGACTGTGACAGGTAGGGAACAGATGCAACAGCAAAAGGAAGAGACAGTGAATTGTTTGGTTTATTACAAGGCAGAAAGTGATAAAGTAACATGGTTTTGTTTGTTGCCTTGTTTTTTTTTATAATGTGCAATTTAAACACTGTCAATATTGCCATTGTCATCTCAACATTTAGACACACTACTGCACTTGGAAATAGGGGTTTGCCAGAAGTTACGACTAATTAGGCAGACACAGGGATTATCAGTAACATCTAGAGGGTTTTTTTAGCAGACAGTTGCATTTCTTTCTTTTCCAGCTTCCTCCATTCTTTCTCTTAACCTTTATTCTTCCTTCAAGAAAACAGCAGGGGACATGCTATTTATCAGTCAATCTTATTGATGCCAGGATCACCTAATAGACTGATAGCCATGTGGATGTGAGAATAACTTCAGTTAGTATTGTAATTGAAGCATATGAAAGTTCCATGTGAGTATTTTGTCTAGAAACATTAAATGAGTTAAAATATATCTATTGTCAGACTGCTTTCATGTGTTCAATATAAAGACAGAAATTCTGTTCAAGCAAGACAGATTTCAAACAAGAATAATGTAAATTTTCACCTTCCCTAATAGGATTATGTTCAGGTTCCTGCACTTGAGATACTTGATTATCTATTTTCAATCTGTGTTTTTTTCTACTGAGAAAACCAAGTAAGTTGACAATAATTTTTGAGATATAATGTACTTTCTTGATGTGAACTTATGCCCTTTAAGAAACTGAGACACTGAACCGCAATGTCTCTGTTGCTATTAAATACCCTGAAGGGGAACTGGATAGTTTATTGACCTAAATATTGAATTCAGCTCTGTCATTGGTCTTCAAGGTAACCATTTACACTGTTAAAATGGGTATAAATGGGTTGATGTCATTTTTGTAGTTTTATATATATGTGGAGAGAGTTACAGTATATAATAATATTTCAATGTGCTTGGGATAACGTATGGAAAAAATGGTAAATGCTTTCCTAAGTAATCTTGATTACCTCACTTCAGCTTAATGAGAAGGATGTAAAATGGCTTCATCTAGCATGTCCTACAGTCTCCTAGCTGCTTCAAGCACTCTTGTATTTGAATACCATCAGATTACAACCTGGAACTCCAATTTCCATTTGAGCGGATTTGTCTGTTCCATAAAATAGACATGGTGATCCTGTTGACAGCTTATAAAATAAGCTGCATATCTGTATTTGTAGAGAGCCCAATCCTACTGGTATCTGCTTATTGTGCTCTGAAAACACAAGCTATTAGTCATTTATCCCAAGTCAGAGTCCTGAGACTCCTGGGTCAGCTTTGTCATATGTTAGATGCCTTTATCCTTCCCACCTTCTGCTTTTCTCACCTGGATCCTAACCTTAACGGTTTATATTTGCTCTTCCCAGTGGGATCTGATGTGGTGGGTTAATATGAATGACTCTGAGCTGACATCACAAAATAGGTTTATTTCAAGTCTCAGACCTTTTCTGGGCCTTATTTGCATTTGGAATGCAAGTTTGAGGCTAGCAGAGATAACATTTGTCAGCTTTGCAGCTTAAAGTTGGTAATTCAAATTCCAGAGAATACCTCCAATGTGACCTTCTCACCTTCCCTGCTCTCTTCTTTTCCTCTCCCCACCTTGCTCCCCCACCACCCCAGTCATTTTAAGCAGCATTTGATGTACAATTTTACTGTTTCTCTAGCTAATGGTAACTTAGTATTGCCAGCACTGCACAGACACTTCCAACTTTTGCTATAAATGCTTTCTGAGCAAGTCAGTAATTAATGTTGCACTGATGACTGGTGGCATCTGTATGAGTTTATTATCATCTGTACTGAAACACAATGCACAATGAAAATATGGAGGACTCTAAAGAAAAAGAGTCTAATAAATTTACATGAATTAACATTAAATTTAATTTGCCACATGCCAACCAAACTGTGCAGCAGATCTAAATCCTTTAAAAGGTATAGATTTCTCTGTTGTAGCTTCTTCCCAGGCCTGACTGCTACACTTATTTCAAGACTTTTGTCTTTTTACCAAAAAAATTTTCTACATATGATGATTGATATATGTGGATTATTTTTGTCTCAATAGCAGATAGAAAAGCTGTCTTCAATATTATCTTTCTATGAATATTTAAAATATTTTTAAAACATTATTTACTCATGCATATAATATAATGCACAGAATAAATATTTCGGTAATTTTTCTGTATTACTGTAATTTTCTTTCTTGGCCCAAATATAAAAGGGTACTGTAAAACTAAAATAAGGGAAATGATGCTTTGATTTGTTAGCATTAGGTTAAAAACATCACAGCAGTGAAACTTGACAGTAACATTGAAATTATCAGAACACTAACACAGTAAAGAACTGTAAATTGACCCCTTCCATAATGGACTGGGTGGTGGCTTCTGGTATCCCCCCAAAACACCAAACAAGTGAAATTAAGGAAGTTAATGAATCCCAGATTGGAATAAATATAAAATATATAAACCAGAAAGGAGAGACAGAGAGCAACAAACATAACTTTTTAACAGAGAAGTTTGTTGTTCTTTAAAAGCTCAGAAACATACCTTTGCCCAGTTGTATAGAGAAAAGAATGTGAAATCAAAGTCCAAATCCAGACCTCAGCATAGTCCATGCTAGTGTCCACTAAACTCTTGATTGTACCAAGTATCATTTCCCTGGGAACTTATGGGTCTTTTCATGAGAAACTTTTAGGGAACTGTTTGGTTTAAAACAAATCAAATCTTCCAAACCCATGCATTCAAAATGACATCAAGTTGTTAGTTGTTTTTTTGGAAGCATCTTTGCCTTGATTAACTGAATCCAGCAAAAAAAAGCTAAAAACTGAATAGCTCACACACATGCAGAAAAATCTTGGCAATTGGACTTGGCAATTGTTGCAGTCCATCCATGGGGCAGGCACAGCTGGCTCCCTCCGGGGACCTGGGGAGCCATGTGCTCACTGTAGCTGAGATGCCTCTTCCCTGGTGCCTACTGGTTTAGCTGCAGCTACAGCTTCTGAGGGCATCTGGGTACTCAGATCACAAAGACTGAGACTGTGCATAATCACAGATAAAAAGTTTTCTGGATGTACTGTGTACCAGAACACCAGCTTGGTCTTACCATCTGTGCTGTAGAGAAGAGAGCATATTTAAGCAATTTCAGTGGCTACATTTTTTGCTACTCCTACTGTAGCTGCTTTAGTAAGCAAGGAAGAAAAAAAAGAAAAGCAGCCCCCCCCCCCCCCCCCCACCCAACAAAAAAACAAAAAGAAGAAGGAAGGGAAAGAGAGAGGAAAAGGGGGGGGGGGGGGGGGGGGATATTATTAAAAATCCAACCCTTCCCTCCTCAAATGGACCATCAGCCTGTAAACCAACTCGTTCTTCCTATTCCCAGAGGTGGCTTCCACAGAAGCATTTTCTTTTACTATGCATCCACTGTAGAGTTTCTTTTCCGCTTGGCTGGGCAATCAGGTATTCAGAGCATAATGTAAACGCCCGGAACACAGAGGCACAAAAACTTGCCAGACAGAAACTCCAACCGAAGGATTAACATTTTCCCCCTCCTCTCCCATGTTCCCCCGCCCGCCCCCAGGCTCGTCTCCACCGGCCCTGTTGTGGCCC
>JAAGNO010002325.1:4358-24956 GCA_033439905.1 Ceryle rudis
CTCCCCTGTGGGGAGGGAGGGGGGTTAACAGAGAGCGGCTGTGACAGGGCTAAGGGGCTGCCCTGACCCTAAACCCTGACAATGAACAACACACCCAGAACCTGAATCTGATTTTGGTTTCCTATCTGGAAATGAAGGGAGAAATCTGGCTTGTGGTTAGATATCGCTATTCAAGATTTCCTAGAATATATACCAACTATATTCCTCATTAATCACTGTCTACTTCTGTCAAGATAATAGCACAGTAACTCCAGTGAAGTTACAACAAGCTTACAGTAGTACAGCCGATAGCAAAACTTGGCTCGATATCCTCAAACATAAATGGATATTTTATCTGTTTAGTGCACGCTGTCGTTTTTATTGAAACCGAAACAGTGAAACAAAAGTCATCCTGAAGAGACCAAAAGAAACTTAAATATGTATTTTTTCTAAGCACATGAATATTTTATGATCTATGGTTTCCATAGTGCTTATTTACTTTGTTCAACATTTTGAGTTGTCAGAAAAGGCATCAGACAGAGCAAGAACAGAAAAAGGGAAAATAAGTCAGGAACAGAGTTCTTGTATTTTTCCTTGGGACGCAGACATGAGACTATACCCGATATCAACACATTGCAAATAACATATTCATTGTTCATTTCACCCAAACTTAAACCAAGACTTCAACAATCCCCAAAAGTATTTCAAAATTATTCACAAATTTCAAAATTATTGTAGCCATATTATAGTGGCTACGATAAAAATAACAGGAAGGAAAAGCCAAATCAGGTATATTTTGTGAAGTATGTATTTGCATATATTCCATTTTTATTATTATTATTTTCATTGTCATTAAAGCTGTCTTCAGTTCAAGCAGTTTATCAGATTAGGAAATTTCTTACTAATATCTCCAAGGAAATATTTTCAAGTCACTTATCTGTGAAAACAGTTTTAGCAAAGTTATCAGGAAGTTTTTCAAAATCCATTTCAAAATCTATCCAATTCAAAATCCATCATTCTTTCTTCATCAGAATTAAATCTGTATTTGCACTTAGCAGTTTGGTATTGGTTTTAAATGTATCAAAATTTGCCTTTTCCTTTCAGGTCATGACAGAGTAGAAACCAGCAAAGGCCAGCTTGCTTGAGATATGCACAATATTTTTGGCTGTGTCTTTTCCAAACTCTGTGTTGTCTTCCAGTGAAAAGCAAACAGAAATATTTAAATGACTTAATTGCTTCCCAAGCCTCTACCTAAACTCTTCCTTCAGTCACACTCTCTGCTTTCAGTGAACCTCAACAACAAGGCAAATAGAAAGCTTTCTTTGTTATCCTGGTCTATGGCACCTGAATGGTGCCAAACAAAACTTAGTTAATTCAGAGCTCTTAGGGAAAGGATTTCTTTCTCTGACTCCTCCCCCATACCAAACAAAGAAAAAACAAGCTTTTTTTTTTTCCTCTCAGTACTAACTAACAACAGAGACAATAAAAAATGTGCTCTTCCTGACGTGACAACTTACATACACTCTGCTTCCTCTTTTTATTTCTTCTGAGTCTCCATTTGATTTCTCATCATTATTATTCACCTACATAAAGGCGTTACCTCTTATGGTATGAAGTGGTTTTATGTGGAATCCTTGTAATGCAGGAACTCGTAACCATAATCTAGGCTGAAATGTGTAACCTAAATTGCTGCGGTTTAAAAATTTACAAAAATGTGTTTCCTAGAGCAATCTAACTTCTTTTGCTACAACAACGAAGTAAACCCGTTAGGAAGACTACGAGTTTGAGCAATTAATTACACACTCCATAATATTTTATAGCTTTCTAAAGACTTTAAAGTCCTTTCCAAACGTGATGATTCAAAACCCGCTACCATTCCTCAAACAGACTAGGAAAATAAATGGAACTACTGCAAAAGCAAATTACATTTAGATTCTGGGAAATTTGGGGTTCTGATTCTTTTTTTTTTTTTTTTCCTAACAATTCAGTGAAACAATTTTGGCTATGCATTTTGCAGGATAGGAAATGGAAACACAGACATTAAAAATTTCACTTAAAATGAGAGAAAGCCAAGGTTTCTTTTATGAAAAGGCTTTGACTCTTAAGTATCTCACAGAGGTGAAGAGTTCCAAAGGTACAAATGTCGTCGGCCCCATAATCATTACGGACAGACTCAGGGCTGGATCCCACCTCATGTTTTATGTCTGTATATCCTCCCATGCTGTGCTACTGCATCATGACAACATAAAGAACGAGTAACTATTGCTTAGAGTTTCATGTTTATTACATAAGTAATGTCATAATCATATCAAAAAGATGTATAGAAGACTATAATCATAATATCAAAAAATCCTGAACATTTCAAGTGTACCACTGACATGCCAAAGACTTCAGCAGCCACTCAAATCACACAGTTTGCAAAGGTATCCTTTGTCAAACAAAATAATTAGAATTTAGGTTCAAAGTTAGGAAAAAAGACAAGGACAAATGCTGGTTCTCATATAATTGAGTTAGAATTTTTAAAATATTACACAAATATCAGTGCTTTAAAAGATGTTGATTCAGAAAGTATTAGCTATTTACTGAGCGTTTAATAAAGTCAGGTGCAAATTAAAAAGTTCAATATGTATTTCTCAATTCTGCAAAGAAATCCTCAGTTTGGTTGTTGGAACCATGTCAAATCAAATTTTTACTAGGCTTGGAAAAAAACGCATATATTCATGGTTTCCCCACACTAGTCAAAAGCTTGAAATATTGGTCTTGACTATCCAGTCAAGACCAATTCTTTCCACAGGAAAGTAATTCTCAGAGGAAATTATTTGTCACGCTACTTCCAATCTGAAGATCTAAACACAGTCTTTCCTCTAGCCTTTGGCACAACCCATAATAATTGGACCATAGGAGAGAGCAACAAAAAAGTGGATCCACAAGATGCATGCCAAACATCTCTACCAGCTCAATCATTTGCTTTCTCACCTTTCCCCCCTTATCAGGAATAATCAGTAGCTGAAGTATTAAATGACATGTCATACTCATGCACTGATGGAGGAGCAAGACAGAATGACATATTCTGCTGATCATTTATAGCTATTGGTTGTTAGAGGGTATTAACTTGCAATACACAGCCCTGTTTGAATTTCAGATGAGCAGATGGCCAGATGGATTAGCCTGTAAAATTAATATTCCAACCCATACACAGCAGGACTTTGTATGGGTACCGACTGCTACAATATCTATGAAGTCAGTTTAGCGCATTTTATTTTTGAGGCTTGCTTATTATTTCCTCTACAAATGCTGAAACCTGCAACAGCAAAAGGCAGTTCTGGAATACTTTGGAATTTTGGGGCCACAGCTTCCTTGAATCTTTCTTTCACAATGCCAGTACACGCCTGGTAAAAAGACCAAACTTCATTTATCTAGCTTACCTGTAAATATTTGTATATCCCTATTGTACGATAAGGTGTATAGTGCACAGGAGCTATAGATATTAGGTGTCTACTTATATTATTCTCAGTGCTTTTCAGGCTGATTCATGGTCTCCCCCTATTTAGCCCCCAAATAACTGCATGTGTACCTGGCAGATGCCACCCACAGTTCCCAAACTGACAAGGAGCGACCCACTTGCTGGTACTGATAGTGACAGAGGCTGCAGTTCCCAACTACAGCCTTGGAGAAGGTAGAGAGTTCTCTATTAAAAACTGCAAATTTCTCATGTCACCTGGACCTCTCTGAAAAGCTTACTTCAATTGTAATCAGTCTGCCTTGGCCCCTGACCCACTGCAGATGAACATAACCCAAGTCTTGAGGGAAACTGCTCTATTTTAGAGTCACCAGCTTGATTACTATTGATTATCTACTTGCCTCGGTGGTAATTTCCCTTTGACAGTAGCATTTCTGCTTCACTGCTCCTTCTGGGACTTGGGTTTTCTGTTTTAGTTTTCTTTTTTCTTTTTTTTTTCCCCAAATTGGTTCCAAGAAATACATTTTGATTACTATTTTGGGCAGAGCAAGGGAGGTAATAGAAGGGAAGGGGCTCAGCTCTAATCGTGGCAGGTTAAAGAAATCCCTCGTTCCAGGGTAACTTGACTTTTGAAAATTAGACTGTCTCATCAGGTAAGCTTTCCTTTTCTCCCTTGAAGGGGAAAAAAAAAAATCATTTAAAATAAATAGTATATGAGACATTAGCATCCTGTCATATAGTTATAATCTCACTGGATAACATGAGGACTGAAAGGATTCCTACAGTTAAATTACTGTGTGGTGGAAAACTAAGTTTAGTGCTGACTCTCAAATATGATGACCCAGTTGAGCAGTTCGGTAACAATGAATGACGTTGGGCCTCCAAGTGGCAGATGAGGCTTTTGTTTTATTTGTTTGACAGTAAATATCTGGCCTGTTGCTTAGCAGCCACACACAGAAACAAAGGCGTCTCCAGACAAAATAAACTACATTACAGCAGGTAAATCTTTCACAGCAATTACTAAATGGAAATGAGAACTGAACTGATCATTGCAAAACAACCCAACACCTTTGTTTCCTGCAGGTGTTTTAAGTACACGAATGGTAATTTGGGATTTCTTGGTAGCAGTGTGAGAAGGCTTCATATATTTAAAAAAAAAAAAAAAAAAAAAAAGAGTACACTGATTTTGAAAAATTATATGCTGGCAGTCCTAGAAATGAAGACCAAAGTTTTTAAACGTTCATCAGCTGTTAAATCCATATTTAACTACTTTAAATAACTAACTTGTCTCTCAGAGACAATGAGCACGTACAACTGTTGCCCAATTCCAGGGGATTTTCAGGTGCCGTAGGAGCCTTGCACTCATCTGGAACTGACATAAAAATAACAGAGCACCACAGACTGGAAAGCTTTCGTGGTGGTTTAATAATTTGATATTGACTTTGTCAAGCCTTATTTATACCTTTGCTGTCACAAATGCATCCCCACGCCCCAAGCTCTCGGGCCAAACCTCGCATGTGACACTACCCCTTCCATGCTTTGTTTCCATGCAGAAGTCTTCCAGTTTTTGCAGGACTCAGCATCTACATCCATAAAAAAAAAAAAAAAAAAAGGAAATGCCAAAGCTACTCTTGCATATCGCAGCTGTACAGCTTTAAGGCAGGTATTTCACTGAGAAAGCAGCACTTAGCCTCACTGAGCAAACAGAAAGGGCCAAATTCTGCTCTCAGTTACCCTGGGGCATTCCACCAGCAAGAAAGAATCTGCATGTGAATAACCTACAGAAGAAATGTGTTTCCAGACACTTGAGCTTAAAGACTGAAAAAAAAATGCTGGTGTGAATTCTGTCATCTTATATTTTCACCGAGGGGTTTTGGGGGGTGGGTTGTGCTGTAGGATGGGGTATTTTTTTTTTTACCCTCAGAGTTGATCCACAGGGCATTGTCATTATGTTGCTGTCTCACCTTTCAGTTGATAGACAGACTTCCTGCTGGAGAGACATTATTATTTAACCGGATCCACTCATCCTGCCACTGATTTGTTTTACTTTTGTTCCTGGCAAAGAACAGCAACTCTAGGTAATGTTTCTTTTCTCATTTGGCTAAGTCCTTCAGAACACTTTAGTAAATTAACCCCATGTAGTTCACTTAGTAAACACTGGATCTCCTGAAAGGATTTATAAAACTAAATTACTTCAGAATTTCCAGACAATCTTTGTTTTTCTTTCGTTTTGCCTGACAAAAGCTTAAGAAAAGACTCAGGAAGCAAACACGAATGTTTAATTCCTCATCAAATAGGAGCTGTAAGCACAGTATGAGAGAATCAAAGCAAAAAGGAGGGGTTTTAATAAAAAATGGAGATGAAGACATGCCAACTCTGTTTCTGGAGTGTCTGCAATTGTCTGGGTTTAATTACATCCATCTTTTCTAGCTAAGGTTATCCTTTAGCAGTTGTGATCTCTCTGGAAATACACACCTTCAATTTGATAGAAACATAGAATCGTTAAGGTTGGAAACGACCTTCAAGTCCAGCCATCTACTAAATCTTACCAGGACCACTAAACAATTTGACCACAACTAAACTCTCCTTCATTAAGTTGGATGTACATATATTTATGATACATCCTATACTGTACACCACGGCTCAAAAAGAAATAATAGGCTCCCTAAAAATATTACTGAGTACAATTTTGTCATCTTAAGAAAATCAGGCCAGACAATTATAATAGTTTCTTATGTTCACCTACATATCTACTATGAAAACATATTCATCATAGCTGTGTTCAATGAAATATTATCCTTCCCACGCTGACAGAGTTTAGGAACCTCTATCAGACAGTAAAAATGCTTTAAAATATTAGATTATAGATGACATTCATAAAACCTTTCTTGAGGACCCAATCCTAATTTATGTCGTAGACAACAAACATATTCCAGTTAACATAAACAAGCCTTGGTCTGGAACGCAGAATGTCCAGCTACGCATCACTAATTTCATACATATTTTCTTCTTTCTAACTACAATTAGGAACATAGCTTGCTCAGTTTTGCCTGCATTCTAAATGAAAGATTTCTCTTACTACAGTGAGACAAATGGGCCTCAGAGATACGAAGGAATCGCAGTACAATGAATTCAGAGAGTGATACAACTGGCTTAGTACGACACCAGTACCTCCAGCACTGGCATGGCGTGTGACAGTACCACAGCAGTGGTGGTGCCCCGGCAAAAATGTGTACACTCTGGCTGGACTGCAATTCTTTTCTAATTATTCACATCTTTTCACTTGCAAGCAAGTTAACATGACTGAGTCTTGTGAATACACATGCTGAATTTTGAATGGGTTTAAGATTTAATTCTTCCATCGACGGAGGGATCTGTTATTCTGCCAAGGATAAGAAATCACAGTGTTTTGTTCTCAAGTAATTATCAACAAGTAAACAGGCAAAATAAATTGGAAATAAGCCACAGATGAAAGTATGTGGGGAAAAAAAAAAAAAGGCATTTGTATTATTCAGACAACTGTTTGAAAAATCAGGGCCTCTTGGAAGACAGTAAAGTGCTGGATAACCCCAACTTGACAGCACTGACTGTCTCAGGCTAGGGAGCTACTACTCCCCAACAGCTGATTTTTCACGAGGGAAACACAGGCATCTGCCAGATGAACCAAACTGGAATTGTCTATGGGGAGAATGTGTAAGGGTCTGAGAGAAACATGCACATCACTTTCTCCTTGCCCCCCGACTCCCCAAATGCTTCAAGAATCACCTTTCAGAGTCTTCATTACTGCATACAATAAAACCAATCTCTAATCCAGAGCGTTGAGGGCAGGAGGGAGGAATCCATGATTGACAGGCTGAGGGACATGCTTTATATGGAAGTAAACAATGTGCCTCTGATTGTTAGAAGTTAGGCAGGAATACTTTCAGGCTCCTCGGTTAGGATTTAAATACATAAAGGGGACAGGGGAGAATCACAAGCGTTATGTCTAACCTACCTGCAGTCTGAAAATACACAAAGCAGCTTTTAAAAACCTACTCTGAGTACCAAGAACTGGCTGCAGAGCACAGGACTCTGCAAGGTAGTTTGGGTGATGACAACATTAACCTGCAGAAAGCTTTAAACTGGATTAACCCTTGCAAAGAAATTAGCTCAGTTAAAACCAGCTTAGATACCTCAACACTCACTCTCCTATAGTCCATCCACCCTGGAGAATGCCCTAGAAGCTTTACCCAGTAGAGGTGGTGGCAAGGGCTCTCTCCAGAATAGCTACAAAATGAAGAGGGGATGTGTCAAGCAGGGTTAATATGGTAATGTCAAAGCAGAGTTAGCAAATCCACCAACTCTGCACAGAAGGCCAAGTGAAGTACAAGCAGATGGGAGAAAGCAGCTGTAAAACCATCCTGCTCTGGAGGAGGTGGGACTAGGAAAAAAAGGTCTTTCCTAGAAGCTTTTGAGACCAACTGGGCAGTGTTGCCTCCGCAGCAGCTTCTTCTAAGTGACGATCCTAAATATATTGACCAAAGGTGCAAGCAAAAACATTACAAATAACCCATTTGAAGTCCTTTGCCATGTTAGCTGCCTGGGGTCCCTGTCCATAAGGTATATACTGACCCAGATTTCTCATAATCTATTCAGCAAACTCCTTCCCCTTCCATACCACTGCAGATACTTCTTCCAGCTGAGCTGCACTCCTTTGAAGTGACCAAACCAATCCATAGATACTTCAGCACTTTGGCAAGCTCGGGATGTGGTAAACCCAAGCAAATAAGGCACCATATTAAAACCAGTACAAGCTCCAGTCAAAATGGGTCTACAGGCAAAACTGTGCTTAGGAACCCACCCAGCAGTGGATACTCCTTCAACCTCACCATTAAACACTGTGTATTTCCAAAGAAATTCATAGAATCACAGAATGGTTTGGGTTGGAATGGAGCTTTAAAGGTCATCTAGTCCAGCTCCCCTGCACTGACCAGGGACATCTGCAACTAGTTCAGGTTGCTCAGACCTCTGTCCAACCTGACCTTGAATGCCTCCAGGGATGGGGCTTCTAACACCTCTCTGGGCAACCTGTAACAGTGTTTCACCACCGTCATTGTAAAAAATTTCTTCCTTCTACCTAGTCTAAATCTACTCGCTTTCAGTTTAAAACCGTCTCCCCTTGTCCTGTGGCAACAGGCCCTGCTAAAAAGACTGTTCCCATCTTTTTTATAAGGCCCCCTTTAAGTACTGGAAGGCTACAATAAGGTCTTCCTGGAGCCTTCTCTTCTCCAGGCTCAACAACTCCAACTCTCAGCCTTTCTTCAGAGGACAGGTGCTCCAGCCCTCTGATCATTTCTGTGGCCTCCTCTGTACCTGCTTCCAATAGCATGACGTAGCAGCAGTGACTCCTCTCTGCACATGGTAGGAAATCCATAGAGGTGTTCTTTCCTTCTCGTAAATACTCTGACTCAGTGTATCTAAGGCTGTGAATACTTGAAGTTAATCACTTTTGACTGCAATTCATAGGCACTACAGGATGAATTTCCAAATGACTCACATAAAAAATGTGTTTCCCTTCACCAGAAGAAAATAAAAATAACAATGAGCTGAATGCAGCTCTAAGAACCACAGACATTAATGAAGTCAGGACACCTGAACAAGAAGGGTTTGCAGCAAGATTTTTTGTTGAGTGTAAACATCAGTTCCCTTCACTTTCAGTCTTCCTGCCACAGTTAACAATTATTACACTTAAAGCCAAAGCTGCTCTGAAGTAGAACATGAGCTGGAACTGCCAACACAGAGGCTTAGATATGCAGTTAATAATTTAGTAGCAGCAACCTATCGGGATATAGCAGTTCACATTTCTCCATTTCTCCACAGAAACATCTTCTTTGTGAAGGAATTTCTTTGGGAGGTCAGTGCTAGAGAAGAGAGTGGGCAGTGCTGTCTGCAAGGAAATGCCTATTACAGGCTCCAAGAATTAATCTGGATAACTTGCACAGACTTTAAATGAACGGCAGTAACATTTTTATGAATATTAAATGCCCTATACAGAACACTTCTGCCACACTGCAGTATTTTCTCTGATTTGAAAATCATCTAGTTCTTGCCCCTGTGTAGATATATCAAGAGGTCCGTATAAAACATGCAAATGCAAGGGGAAAAAAAGTCTGTGATTAAGCTCTTCACAATCTAAATCTTAAGTTTAGCTAGAACAAGATTGACAGTGAGTGAAGTTGATCCAAAAACCAGTGTTAAAATTTTAAGCCCATTCTTTTCTTGTTAGAGGAGGATGTTTATTCGCATGCATTATTCTTGTCTATTAAATATTCCTTCCAGGACTTTGCAGATGTCAGTGCGGGTAAGTAACACCATTACTTCTATTTTTCCTTAAGAGAGTCATCCAAATCAAGCAATATTTCTGCAAAGCATCATCAAATATGATATAATCATCAACTATGATATATAAATGGAAATGTCTAACTCAGACTGCAAAAATACGCTCAAAAGTTATAAAGGTGGTACAATGAAAATCAGCTGGGGAAAATAGAAAGTTCTATGCTTTGACTCATCTCCTTAGCTAAGGCACTTATCAAAGTAAGTTTTAGTGATCAGCTCTCCAGATTAAAAATACACCTTTCTGTTAAATATAAATGTTCCTGTTTTCTTCTATATGTACTTTTGCTATGTATAGAAAAGAAAATTGAAGAAGTTTTATTTCACTGAGATCCAAATTCATGTCACTAACTGCAGGAATTTCTCTGGGGTGCCTAATTAGGAGCCCCATCAACAAAGGTTGCCTATATAAGTCAATGCTGAGAGAAAGCTTTAAAGGATAATTCAGCGTTGCTACTCTAAAATTGCCACTTCTCATGGGCTACAGAACAGGGCTCCTAATCTCAGCTGGGTGTTACAATTAGTTGAAATTAATTCTGGCCCAAATCCCTAGGGTTCTTTCAGTAAAAGGGTTCTCCTTTTTTCTCTTCATTCTCAAAAAAGCATGTCTACTCACAAACCCAAGAAACCCATACAACAGATGCTCCTGCCTTTCTCTTGGCCCTGTGGGCTTCTAGCAATCTATGAAACTACCATTCTCCCTGGTGCCGTGGCTTCACAAAGCCATAGCCATTGCAATCCTCTGGAAGGATCTTCAACTCCTCTAAGGTGGAATAGAATGAAGAATGACGTGGGTCCCCACTGCAAACCTGCTGTGGTTTTGACCACAGATGGGAAAAGTAAAACTGAACCAAGAGTAACTCTCTGCATCAGTCCACCCTGGAGTCCTGAGGACATCCAGGATACACAACTCTCACAAACATCCTCTGCTCCATAAGTTAAGTGTCTGTGTTTTTGAAACAGGAAGAACATAGAGCCATGAAACAGGAAAAAATTATCAGATCCATGTATCTACATATCTTCTTCAGGATACACTTTCCCAAAGTCAAGGGACACAGCCTTGCAGAACCCCATTCCAAGCTCTATGAACTCAGCCAAGTTCAGTATTCCTTCAACAAACCAGTTAAAATAAATCCAGGCTACCGACATGCCAACAAAATAAGGGTCATTTAGGAATGCTAAATGAGAATGCTCAGCTGTCTAGGGTTCAGATGGGGGTGGGGGAGAGACAAAACTGTATTTTCCCATGCTCCTTACCTTAAGAGACTGATTTTTTTCCCAAAAAATGATGCCTGGCTAAGGAAAAAGCAACGCTGTCTCATCCTTTCATCCTTCTCTATATGATATATGAAAAACTAAAGGGAAGAATTGAGAAGGTGGTTTAGCTTGGTTTTACACACAATGTCTGTGTAGTCTGGAAAGGCTGCAGTGAGTGAAAAATTTATGAAATTATGATGTGAGAAAAAAGAAAAAGAAATGGAGATTGTGTTGTCTAGTGTCCTTCAGCCAAGATTTTCAAGAATGACTAATGATTTTGGCTGTTACGATGCCTGAATCGCCTTTGGGGGGATTCATTTCCAGAAAGTGTCGCGCATTCTTCCTCTGAAAATCAAGCCTCTTAAAAACTGTATATAGCTGGGAAAAAAAACAAACAAAAAAAAAAGAGGCATTGAAAACTTTCTTTAAATTTAGAATATTTTTATAAACACCCACTTAACTACACTGCCCAAAAAACACACTTGGAAAAAATAATGTCATTGTTAAGGGATTGGATTATCTGCTATATAGTTTCAGTATTGCAATGTATACCCCTGAGATATTCAAGCAGCTCATGAGGAAAACTAGGGATGATTATATGTTATCTGAGACATGTAGAATTTAAAAATAGGCAAAAATAATACCTCCAGACATTTTTTTCTTTGCTATACCACGACTGATACTTTTAAAGCATTTTGTACGTTTACTAGACACTGAGTTTACCACATTAGTGATTAGTTTTAATTTAAACTACTTCAAAAGAGTGTTTCTCTAGAAATTAGTGGGGTTTTTTTCCCAAATGCAGACACCCTCCCGCGGTTACAGATATACTCCTTGAAATCATACATATAGACAATGGAAACTGATAGATTTATCAGAGAATCATACAATTGTTGGAAGGAACCTTAAAGATCATCCAGTTCCAACCCCCCTGCCATGGGCAGGGACACCTCCCACTAGAGCAGGTTGCTCAGAGCCCCATCCAGCCTGGCCTTAAAAAGTTCCAGGGATGGGGCTTCCACCACCTCCCTGGGCAACCTGTTCCAGTGTCTCCCCACCCTCACGGTGAAGAAATTCTTCCTAATGTCCGACCTGAATCGACCTCTCTCTAGTTTTAATCCATTCCCTCTAGTCCTGTCACTGCCCAACAGTCTAAAAAGTCCCTCCCCAATTTCTTGTAGCCCCCTTAAGATACTGGAAGGCCACAATAAGGTCTCCCTGGAGCCTTCTCTTCCCCAGACTGAACAACCCCAACTCTCTCAGTCTTCATAGGAGTGGTGCTCCAGCCAAATCAAAATGATTTGAGATTCTCAAATGCGGTCTGCTGGGAGTAGGGTCGATAAATACACTGGGGTGAAAGTCTGTGTGGACACTTAAAAAGGTAGTATTTTGCATTCAGAGATTTTTGTTGCTTTTAGCTTAGGTGAAAAGTAGCAGCACAGAGGAATGACAGATGATCTCTGTTAAGTTACAATTTTTTGTCTTGCTGGCTTTCATCACAAACTCACAGGAGGTTGGGGTTTATTTTTATTTTTCTCTAAAAGGTCTATAATGTGCATAATTTTCATTAATCAAAATGATTTATTATGTTTGCAGTTTCTCTAGTTGCTCCATCATTGCTCAGACTATAACCTTACATGGCAATTCTCATTTCCCAGGGAAGTGTATTTAGAGCATAAAATGTCATGTATTCTTCCTCAGTGACTATTAAGCAAAATCCCCACATGCAGAGAAACCCACGTGACTTTAGCTTGGCTATTCCTGTGTAAAAAGTACCTACAAAATAAAAAATACTACAAAAAAGTGCATTGTTTCTTTTCTGTTAGGTATAGTAGAGGTCTAGAAATTCCACAGACAAATAGGTCACTGGTATGTTGGACGAGCAAGTGATTACAGAACTACATATATTTGGGTTGGCCTGATATCTTCAGGTAATGAAAGAAATTATCTTCAGACTGTCTGGATTTTAGCTTAAATTACATTTAGTACCCATCCTACAGTTTCTTTCTGTTCCTGTAATCTCTTCCTTCACAACGTTTGAATTTAGACACTATTTTTTACTTTTGCTAAATGTAAAATCAATAAAATAATTAAGTAGGCTTTTGTTTTCACTCAGTTCAGTGCTTCTCACTCAGTGACAGTTGCTTGCCAGCATTCTATAGCAAACAGTTTACATCAGCACCGTTACATATGGTCTTAGGCCTCAGCAGGCTCTTATACCAAGGTATGTTTCTGTGGACCAGGGCCATCCAGGTCTACTTGATCTTTTTTCTGGGGGATGTAACTTTTGTTAGAAGCAAATCTGTTTATAGAGAAGTTGCTCAGAAGCTATATTGCTATGTGATTAAGATTGCTGAAACCTACAAATAAAAAGAAGAAAGTCCTGGCAGTGAAACCTAAACCAATTCATCCTACTAATTCTTAATGTGATTTACAGCTTTTCTCTAGGAAGGAAAGCTGGGAGGTTAGCACTTTCAGCAAACAGCAACACTGGAATAGACCAGGTAGAGATGTTTTAGCTCTACCTAAGAAGAAAATGTCTTTAGAAAGGATTTGTAAACAACAGAAGAGTAACTCTGCTTGCTAAGCTGATGAGCCAGTATTTGGACTTGTTGAAATTAAGTACGTGATAGACTGACTAGGGAATCAAGGTCTCTAGGAAACAGGATGGGCTTTGACCACCTGCCAGTTTTCAATATTACTACTAGCCCTGCAAGATAAATTTTGTCTTGTTAAAATTTCTTTTGCAAGGCACAGTCTGTACTGATTTGTTTGTTTGTTCTTCCTCCTGGACTGAGGTACAATAACCTTTTACTTTCTAGTTTGATTTACAAATTTAAACAGAACAGGGAAGAATGTTCAGGGTGCTGCTCTTGGAACTTGTTTCTTTTTAAGAATACAAGCTTATATACTAGCAAACTCAGAATCATAGAACGATTTGGGTTGGAAGGGACCTTAAAGATGATCTAGTTCCAACCCCTCAGCCGTGATCAGGGACACCTTTCAGTAGATCAGGTTGCTCAAAGTCCCATCCACCTTGGCCTTGAACACTTCCAGGAACGGGGAATCCATAAGAAACCTGTTCCAGCATCTCACCGCTCTCACACTGAAGGATCCAAATCTACCCACTTCCAGTTTGAAACCATTACCCCTTGTCCTATCTCCACGCTCCCTGGTGAATAGGCCCTCCTCATCTTTCTTGTAGGCCACCTTTAAGTACTGAAATGGTGCTATAAAGGTGTCCCTGGAGCCTTCTCTTCTCCGTGCTGAACAACCCTAACTCTCTCAGCCTGTGCTCACAGGGGAGGTGCTTCAGCCCCCGATCATCTTTGTGGCCTACCTCTGGACTTGCTCCAACAGGTTCATGTCTTTCTTACACTGGGGTCCCTGGGGCTGAACACAATACTCCAGGTGGGGTCTCAAGAGAGCAGAGTAGAGCGGGAGAATCACCTCCCTCAACCTGCTGGCCATGCTTCTCCTGATGCAACCCAGGATGTGATCGGCTTTCTGGGTGCAAGTGCACGTTACCAGTTCATATTCAGTTTCTCATCCACCAGCCCCCCAAAGTCCTTCTCCGGAAGACTGATTTCAACCCACTCATTACCCAGCCTACTCGCTGCCTCTGACCCATGCGCAATACCTTGCACTTAGCCTTGTTGAACTTCAATGAGGTTGGCATGGGCCCATCTCTCAAGCCTGTCCAAGCCCCTCTGGATGTCCTCCCCTTCCCTCCAGTATGTCAAACGAACCACACAGCTTGGTGTCATTGGCAGACTTGCTGAGGGTACACTTGATCCCACTGTCCTGACAAAGATGTTAAACAGTGCTGGTCCCAATACCGACCACAGAGGAACACCACTTGTCACTGGTCTACTCTTGGACATTGAGCCATTGACTGCAAATCTTTGAGTGTGACCATCCAGCCAATTCCTTATTCACTTGAGTGGTCCATCTGTCAAATCCATGTCTCTCCAATTTAGAGACAAGGATGTCGTGCAGGACAGTGTCAAATGCTTTGCAAAAGTTCAGGTAGATGTCATCAATTGCTCTTCCCTCATCCACCAACACTGTAACTCCATTGTAGAAGGCCACCGAATTGGTCAGGCACAATTAGCCTTTAGTGGTCCTGTTGGCTGTCACCAATCACCTCCTTATTTCCCATGTGCCCAAGCATAGTTTCCAGGAGGATCTGCTCCATGATCTTGCTGGGCACAGAGGTGAGACTGGCATGTGGTATCCCGAGTCTTCCTTTTTTCCCTTTTTTAAAAAGGGGGGGTGTGTTTCCCCTTTTCCAGTCAGTGGGAGCTTCACCGGACTGTCACAGCTTCTCAGATATGATAGACAGTGGCTTAGCCACTTCATCCACTAGTTCCCTCAGGACCTGCAGATGCACCTTGTCAGGTCTCGTAGACTTGTGCACCTTCAGATTCCTTAGATGGTCTTGAACCTGATCTCCTACGCTGGGTGGCTCTTCATTCTCCCACTTCCTGCCTTTGCTTTCTGCAGCTTGGGCGGTGTGGCTGGAGCACTCACCAGTAAGGACTGAGGCGAAAAGGTCATTGAATACCTCAGTGTTCTCCATATCGTGGGTAAGCAGGTCTCTCATATCCTTCCGGAGAGGGTCCACATTTTCCCTAGTTTCCTTTTGTCAACAACATACCTATGGAATCTTTTCATATGCTATATCACAATTGTGTCGTGCCCAATGCATGATGAACTTGTGCAATTCACTGTATTACCTTCAGTACATTATTTGAGTGACTGTTTTAAAGATTGTTAAAAATCAAATACAAGTTTTCTAAGCATTTATCAGTTGAAGTTGGTTTGGCTTCTTATCTGAATATGTTACACAGTCATTTCCTCTTCTCTGTCCTCTGGAGGGAGGTAGAAGCACTTGTGTCTCCCGTTACCTACTTGAGACTTTGACTTCTGTCTGCATTAGCAATTAAGTCCAGAGCAGTAGTGCAGTTTTGAAAGGAGTGCCCTGATTATTTCAATTTAGTTCATGTCAGTTCAGGTCTTAAAACAGTGTTTGCATGTATAAACCAGATTCCTTTCAAAGGAAAGAAAACCATCAGCTCTGCTCCAAACGAATTTTGAGGTCTGATGAGACCATTAGGTTCTGAATTTGCCAACAGAAGCTCTGGAGAGGTGATAGAAGTAGTTGGCACTCTCACTGCAGATGCTTCATTACCCTCTAGAGTGATCATATTCCTGCATCCAGACAGCATTTGCTGGGGCAGCTGTAGGAAGAATTGGAAAAGAGGAAGATTGGCCCAGTGCTTTGCCCACTCCATGGTGCCAGAAGTTGGCTGGAAGGTCAAGGTGTGACAGCAGGCTTGAACCAGCTTGACCACTGCCAGGCCATCTTCTTTTCTCTCAGTGCATTTTTTTTCCCATGGACCATATTCACTTCACCAGAAGTGAAACAGGCAAAGATCTGTGTTATACTTTCTGAAGTTCACTTATGCTTTATGTTGGTAATGTTTTAGCATGATGCTCCATCTTCTGGAGAAGCGGTGACATTTAATGGGCTTAGAATGTCTCGTTGGCCGCCTCTCTATCTAAAAATTGTGAGTCTTAGAGGGTTTCTGTTGAGAGATTTGTTTGTTGGTCATCCACATTGTCTTGCCTCCTCTCCTCCTGTCAGTGTTTTTTTGATTCTCATAGCTGAACAAATTAGTTTGTTTGTTTGCTTATTTTTTTAGAAAGGTCTTTAAAAATACCGGTGTATTTTTTTTGCCTTCGTATGATCTTTCTAGTCAAGTATTTTAGTGATTGCAAGGGTTAGAAAAAGTGCCAGAGTGTTGAATTTGCATTAGCAGAGCAGATGTTTATCCGTTCCCAGTCAGTTCAACCAGTGACAAAATGTGAAAGAGAAAGAATGATGTAAGAAAAAACAAGCGTAACTAAAAATGTAGTCATAGGCTATCTATCAACGAGTCAGTTTTACTACCCTGTCCAGTTTCAGGGACAAAGCATCGATGCTTTTACCATTTTTGTAGTGAAAATTTCAGCTCTGACCACATTTCAAACCTAGGTCCTGAAGTTAAGAGTTTAAAGTCATTTTTATGGAGTTAAGTTGATCTCAGAGGCCCTAACACCAGCATTTCATTCCTGAATTCTGACACATTTATAATGGTCCGCCCTGCTCTACAGGGAGAAATAGAAGCAATAACAAGGTCAATTCTTAGTACATGAATTTGATGGAGAAAACTTTTTAAATAAAATTGAATTCAGTTCCTGAATGCTGCTATAATTCACATACACTAAAAAAAATATAATAAAAAAATCCTGAAGCAACGAAAATTAATTTTACAACAGTTGTCACAGGTAGTTCTTAACATTTTCCGAATCAGTATTAAAAATGTGAAGTAGTACTCAAGGTTGTATTCGATTACTTTTCATCCAGAAAGGCGCTTGCACGTTGCCTGCACAACAAACAAATTTAGGTAGAAGGAAAGAATCAGATTCTGGCTCCCAGCTTTAGACAGCTGTGGTGCCTGATGGGTGAATGTGAAAACTGATAACAGTAAGTTACAGGAGGCTCCTAAATCACTTAGGCAAAATAACTGATACTTATGATGTAAATAAATTTTCTTTTGATTGAATCTTGCAAATTTGGCTGTCCTGTTGTGTGCTGACTAATTCTGGCTGTAGTACTGTCATTTTTGGATCAAATTCCTTGCTCTCGTCAATTTTTATTGCATTCTTGTCCTCCTTCCTCCTTACTGTTGGATTTTGTTGTTAAGTTGCTTCAGGTTCGGGAGGTTGCTTGCAATACTGCTGACACTGGGTAGTTGATGTAATTCTTAATTTGTGGCAAGGTAACAGTCCAAGGACATAGTTTAATTTTGCTTAATTTACTGTGGAAATAGAAAAGCAAGATACGTCTGATATGTTTGGGTACATAGGACTTCAAAATGTTAATGCTTCATGAAAAGAACAAACCAGCTAGCCAGGAGGGGTTGTCTGCTGTGGCTTCAGTTAAATGGTTTTTTCTGTTCTTTGCCTTTGATAACAGAAACGGTCTCGGCTTGCACCAGGAAAGAGCAGATGAACACTGTATGGCTATATGGAGTAGTTCTGTGATGTGGTATTTACATGCAGAATTGACTTAAAATCACGTGAACCTTCTATTTCTGAGTCAGGATATAGAACGTGTGTTCTCGACTTTTCCTGCAGGTCATGGCATTGTCTTGTCTTATCATGTCTTTCCTTGCGCATGCCTTAATACACTGAGCTTCCGTACTGAGACATAAATGTCGGGTTGTAGTCTTTCAATTTTGAATAGATAGAAGAAACTCACCCTGATAGACCGCTCTGAGTAACCTTGGGTTGTACAGATAAGAGGGACTAACTGTGAGCTAAGCGGGAACAGAGAGGAGCCTCCAGATCATGCCAGTGCTGCAGCTGCCAGCTCAGCAGAGCCTTGCATTCTGAGCCAAAGGTAAAAATACTCTGCAAGGAAGACTGTGGGCCTTTCTACCGGCCCACGACCACCAGACAGCAGTGCGCAGGAGTCAGTGGGAGGAGACTTATGATAATGAGTTCCAAGAAATAATGATAATAACCACACCTCTTCCTGGAATTAATTGTAATAACCCCTCCTTCGCCAGTGAATATGTATGTGTCTCATTAGCAATAACTGCTGGCTTTGAAGAACGGCGCACAAGTTCGGAGGAGTGATCCCCCTTGCGCCCGGCGCTGTAATAAACGTGCCTACATTATAACCTATCTCGGGTTGTAGAGTTTGATTCTGCATCTTTTCATGTGCCAGAACATCAGTGCAGTGCTTCAAATTCATGTTGATTGATTACCAACTGTAATGACAAACGGGACATCAAGACTAAAAGCAATTATCTGCTAAATGCTATTCTCTACCTACACTTCTGTTCTGAAATTGAGTGTAGCTCAAAAATTTTCTGAAGCCGTGTTTAGCCAGGCTAGTCACTGGGGTTAAGTTCTGACCTGCCGTTGAGGAAAATCTGCAGGATAACTGAGATTCCACTTATAGTTCCATCAGGTGGTGCAATTGCTGCATGGGCTGGATATGAGATTTTTCCTCAAAGTCTGGGAGCAGGGAGTAGTCATCCTCTTATTTTGCTGAAAAACATCCCAAAAGAAATGCCACGCTCAACAAGAAAATAAATTTAAACTCTCACATAGGGAGCATTCATTCTGAAACAGTATTTACAGCAAAAGATGATCTAATGGCCAAGAATGAGCTAGCAGAATTGTCCAAAGATTGAAGGTACTAGTACGTACTCTCTGTATCAGGACTGAACACCACAGTCAGCATCCTGAGAAAAATACAGTACTCAGATGAATCTTTACATCTTACTTTTCCCAACTTCTTGTGCTGAAATTAAAAGGACGGAGGTATTTTCTTGTGTGGGAGGAAAAGGATAAAATGATAGCGGAATAGTTTTGTATAGAAGTTATAATTTGGTGTGGGTTTTATTTTTAAAAGGTACTCAAAACTATGTATGATGCATAGTATAATGCGAGACTTTTCAAACCAATCCTTAAGAGGTGCTCAGAGGTACATTATGCTAAATTTTGTCATTGTCTGAAAGATTTAAACAACCCACAGAGATAAGCGGAATATTCTTAAGAACCGGAGAAAAAGTTGTTTCCCTATAGCATAGGGCAACAGGGGAAAATAAACAACCAGGGAAAAATAAAAGCATTTCATGCGGAAAATCTAAGAACTCTTTTTGCCTTCACTCCACAAGAGGTATGATGTACTCTTCTGGTTTTTACTGTCATGAAGCGGAGACTTCGGTATAGTTGTAGGGAGGGTGATCAGACATTGATTCTGAGTGCTACCGTATGAGTTGCAGAAGTGTGGATGAGACACAAATCCGACTGACCACGTCCATTTATGGCTTGTACCTTTTAGTACTGTGCTATATGTCCTGTCTGTAGGGAAAGTCTATATGGCTTCCAGCATCTGTGTGTAAGAGCAAAAGTGGATGCTTAAATATGGCTAATAATTGTGAATCTACCCAAACTGTAAAAATACTTTTCAGATAAAGAGATAGCAGATGCAAGACAAATTATTATTTATTGGGAAATATGGTCTTGTTCTAAACTTAGGAGACCTTTGAAGTATTACTAAAAAGAAAACATCCATCTCTTCTCCTTAACTGTAACAAATTGCACTAGCTGCAAAAGTCCAGTTCAGTGTGGTGTGAATCTTTGATAAGAAATGATTTTTCCTCCTTACCTCTTAGGGAGAGGAAGATGGAGAAAGAAAATAAACTTCAAATGTTAAGTAGAAATGTAGAACCTGAATTGTACATTAGCCTGGTACAGATCTTTACATAATGTTTTTGCCTATCAAGCAACTCTGTTAGAGTTAGTTGGGTTTTAACAAGCAGTAAGTATCATATAGTAATCCGAGAGTTTGGAAATTAAAGGGAAATAAGTCAAGAGGTGGTGGCAGAGTGCTGATAAATAATTTAACTGTTATCTACACACCTTTTTTTTCTGAATTCTTAAAACAGGTCTGGGATAGCACA
>JAAGNO010002325.1:25056-46514 GCA_033439905.1 Ceryle rudis
ACTCTCTCCAGTATTTCCCTGTCCCTCTTGACCTGGGGAGCCCAGAACTGGACACAATCCTCCAGCAGTGGTCTCACTAGGGCAGAGTAGAGGGGGAGGAGAATCTCTCTCAAGCTGTTTGCCACACTCTTCCTTATGCACCCCAGAGACTTTACAGATACATTTCCCATCTATCTGAGGCCCACTTTTCTGTCAGAAAGGTGCAGTGGGACTCAGGAGGATGTACATTAATAGGATCAGGTCATGCTTATGAGGTCTACCAAAGTGGTAGAAAAATAGTTTATTGACTTTTTTCTGAATGTTAGTGATTATTTACTAAAATGAGAACATAGCACATGATATGTTGCATACATTTTCACACCTGAATCACCCTCCCCTCCACTGCAGTATTTTCTGTTCCTCAGTGTATGACTCAGAGTCTGAAGATCAGTCTCTACAAAAAATTTGGCAAGATCCTTTGCATTCGAGACAATGTAGTTGCTGCCATGATGTTAAAAACACAACATGGAAAAAAGATTGTGCCACTACTCCCCCAGAGTAAGAAAATGCACAGACTGGAATATATCATGTTAAAACAGCCACACATATGTGTAGAACCAGTATGGAAACCACCAGCCCTGTGCCCCAAAGCAGGGTAATCCCTTGTGCTACTGGCATTGACCAGAACTGAGAAAGTGTGACCAAAGAATTGTCTTCTGAAGTGAAGTAACTCATCACTGATCCACTGCAAGAACAATACATGGCAGCATGTCTGGCAGGAGGTGTCTCTAGATAGGTTGTATTTGATTTGTGGGAAAAAAAAAACCTGTTGGTCAATGCACAAAGAAGGAATACACTTCAATTGATCAAAAAGGTCTCAAGCAGAGGGAGAAAGCCCTCTCTCTTTCTTCTGCAATATCCAAATGCTCCCAATGTTGGATAGAGGCAATCAGGCAAAGAGGTTCTGCATGGTCCAAAAGTAATGTTTTCAGTCCCTTGGCCTTCACAAATAGCCTGAAAATGTCGATGAAATTACAGCTAGAGAGAGAGTTTCTCACCGTATCAGTTCACCCACTATTATTAGACGCTGAAAGATAGCACCTATGACAACCACTCTGAGCTGTGAAGCAGCATCAAGAAGCAGATGTGTGCTTCTGGGGATAGGCCTGTTTTCAAAAGAAGGATTGTAAATGCATGTCCTTCACAGTGTCTGATCTGGAGCCCATTCCAGCATGACAAGGAAAGGATAAAGTGGAACCATGCCAAGTACACCAACATAAAGGCTCTAAATTCATAGCAGACAATTAAAATGGATGGAAATAGGGACCAATTCCAGATTAAATAGCAGCAAAGGAAAAACTTGAAGAACCAAAACCCACCACCTCATACACCAAAGATCTTCCTGTCACGATTCAGTATGCAGCTTGCATAATATCTATGGATGTATAAGCAAGGAAAAATAAAAAATGCCTCTTGTAAATGGTGTTTTGCAAAACTGATAAATCCTTGGCTTCGTTCCAGAACAGTTTTTGACACTTGTTCACTTACGATTAGGATTCAGACTTTAAATGCCTCTATGCTTTCAGCCTTAAATACATATTATTTGCCAGTTGCTTCTAAATGACAGTTCTTTCAGGGAGGTTTCTGCCTATGGGGCCATTTGGGGGCTGAAGAGTCTAATTCAACTTGATGCATTTTAAATGTTCAATGGTGCCCATTGATACGTTGTGACTGTTGCATGGGAAGGACCTAAAGATGGGCAGAAAGTAATCGGCCAGTGGGATATTCTCCCCATACACATATTAAAAGAAAACCCCCTAAAACTGAGTAAAAATAAAATCTTAACCCACCGCTTAAGCACGTTAGGAGTGGAACAAAGATCATGAGTTATAGGAAAGCTAAAGGCTTATGGTAAAAGCATTTCTCTTGCTTACCTTGGCATAAAGACAAAAAGGTTTCAAAGAAAGAGTAAATGGGTTTTGCCAATTCATTACAGTCTTTCTGCAAAAAGAATTCCCAGCACAGGTCAAAATCCAATGCTATATGAACCACAATGTCTTCCGAGGTTTGGACCAAGTATGCCCTGAAAATTATGGCTGCTTATCTAATCTCTGAAGCTTCCTTTCTTCCCTTTCCCTCCACGGTCTCACTCTCTCCCTCCACAGCCTCATCACAATTTACTACAACTCATACCAGTCCTTCTTACTGTTCTTAAAATACCAAGTGTAAATGCCACCAAAGACTTTTTTCTTTTCTTCTAGCTGCTAATATCAGTCTGATGGATGTTTCAGATATCAGATCTGAGGAAAAGAGAAGTGGTAATAGATTGCAACAGCAAGATTCAAATCCCGTATCTGATGGACTGAATTCTTCTCACATATTCACCGATGTTTCCTCAGGATTGAATGAACAAGAACTCACCACTCACTTCCACAACCCCACTGCAAAGACATGCCCTAAAGATCTATTGGATATACTGTAGGAAAAAAAAATAAAATAAAAAAAATCACCTATGCATTTGCACAACAAGTGTGTAAGCAATTTGGACTTTACATTTTTTATTCAAACCCAATACACCTAAAACTGATAGAGTTTGCTGTCGGTGTTCCTTAAGGTGAAGAAGTGAATTATTTCTAAAGACAATGCTTGATCTTCAGGCTAGAGAGATCATCAGATAACGATGACTAAGGATGGCTAAGTATTGTTTCACCTTTAATCCTCATTGATATTAATGGGGGCCCTGTTTTCAAAAGGGGGCACATAATAACAGGCAACAACTTGGTCGCTTCATGTTTGAAATATCTACCATAGTGACCTGAGGATAGTTTAAATTGATCAGGTACTTTTCCCTGGAAAAAGCAATTTTAAGAAAAGACCAAGTTTTCATCAGTGTATATGAAATCTTAGATGTGATGGTTTCTAACGAATGATTTCTGTTGTAATTTTTTGATTTGCTTTTTATTTCCACTTCAATGATTCACTGACTTTATATTTTTGCCTTAAAATACTGATATGTAGCACACGTCAATACTAGCAAAGCAAAACCACTTAGGTATCAGGCTACAACAATTCAACATTTTCAAAAATAAATTTCTCATTATTCCCATCCCACGGAAAACTTCAAATTTTGTTCCAAGTTTGTTCAACACATTTTATCCTGAAAAATAGAAAAAATGTCATTTTCAACCAGCACTAAAATACCTACTAATTTTAACTTTTTTTTTAATGTGAAAATCAAAGTGCTTTAGACAGATATGGGCTTCACTTTCAGCAAAACTCAGGAGCACAAAATAATGATCAGGACTGAATTTTTAAACAGTTGGATTGCTTATTTTTCTTCTTTTTATAAAAAACAAATTAAAAAAAAGCTTTCCCAACAGTATAGTCCTAGCTACAGGCAGTGAGGAATCATCCTCTTCCGCATCCTAATGGACATTTGGTTCTGTCACTGACACCCTATTAGTCTTGGCACTCATATAGGACACCTCAGTGTAAGGGTGAAATAGGGATGAACTAACCCCTTTAATCTTAGCATCTTGACCACATGAATATTCAGACCAACGTATTTTGTCATCCCTCTTCCAGGTGACCTTCCAGTGCAGTCACAGTGTCCTGGAACACCACAAGAAGACTGCATTGCAAAACAATGATTTTGCTCATAACCTAACAAATTTTATTTGATAACAGAATCTCTACATAGGAAGCTATGTGGGAATAACTGCAATAAAATAGGTTCTTTTCCTATATGTTGGTCAGTTAACCCAAATTCCATAGAGAAGTTCATTGTTAACTGGTGTCTGGGCAAATCATTCTCACACCAACACCTGCATGGCCATTAACAGTAGTACCTGACTCAGTTTTTACTCTCACTTTAAAAAAGAAAACAAAGCAAAACTAAAAAAGTAAATACTTAGCATTTTTTTATAACTTTTATAAATCAGATTGGCCTAAAGTGCAAGCGTCTGAAATGAACAACAGAGGAAGAATTTCAGACAACCGAGTAAATTCACATCCCTCATTTGCTATGGATGAAGGTTACTCGCTCTCTTAACATCTGAAGATTCAGAAAAAACTAATTCAGACTGAATTAGTTCAATCTCTTGTTCTCAAGCATCTGATCAATAAAACAGGGGTTTAAAAGCATCAGAAAGACAGTGAACTTCTCCAGCAGGCCATCTCAGCCGAAATCTACACCCAAACTTCATTTGCTTTAATCTGGCATATAGAACATATATATGTATACATATATATCTATGTCATCTGGCACGCTAACATATATATTCCTCACTATTCACAAGAATTCATAGAAGTCTGGACCATTTCCTTCATAAATCTTAGAGCTGGAATAAAGGGAAGCCTTTCGCAGTATGTCACTGTGATTCTAACTCCAATAACAACTTTATTTCGACAGAAACTGTGGCTCTCCAGTTATATGCTCCTGAGACTGGAAGATTTTCTTTTTCCCACTGCATTAGTTTTAAATACAGGCTCATACAATTGCACAGAGTAATAGCACTCAAAGGAAAAAAAAAACCAAACCTGTTAAAGAAGGAGTTGTAATCAGCAGAATTGCAGAAAAGGGGAAGAAATGGGATTATTTTAATAGCTTTTTCATATTGGTACTTGCCGTATCTGTAGAACAAACACTTATGGAAATGAAATCAAGACTTTCTCAGACTTCCTGCTTCCTTTGCATCATTCTCTCCTTTTCTGGTCTATGTACTACAGGATAGATGTATTTGCCACCTTTAGATCATGCTATCCAGAGGGTATTTGAAGGAGAACTGCACCTAATCCCTCCAGCCCAGCAGCACCAAATTGCATGGGCTAAGTTCTTCTCAGAGTGTCACACTATTCTTTTTCTTCACTAATCAAAGGACAGTTCAGTCATCTGCACAGGAAGTCACACTGTTGTAAAACTGTTTTAAACATCTGAAAGGTCAATACAAATATGTGCTCACGGTGAAAAGTTCTCTTATGTGACAGCAGCAGCTCAACACATCTTGCTATCCAGTTTAAAACCGGAGACTGGAAACAGCTTAGCTAGCTACTGGCTCGACAAATACAATGGTATTCACCCCTATTTTTCCACCTCTTGCTCATTGCGGTGTGAATAGCCATGGCTTAAGTAACATGTGACCACGCTCTCTTGGAGTCAAATCTGACTTCACTTGTCCACTTCCAGGGCAGTTTGCCCTGACGGGGCTTCAGGAAGGCAACTTGACAATGTCCAATTTAAGCCTCTTTTCTTGTATACTCACCACGAGACAATGATCCAGGGCCAAGTCTACTTTCCTGACAACAGAGATTCAGGAAAGAAACAAAAGAATTACTTATTCCATTTCTAGCAAAAAATTCTAACTTGCGATTTACAACCCCACATAAACGTCTGTGATCTGGAAAGAGGAGGTGCATCTCAATCAGACTGAATAACCTTTCAGAAAAACCCTACCTCCTACCACCTCAGCTTAAATTACTGGTCCTATGCGCGATGCAGCAACATCTAAAGACCCCCAAAGAAACTTGGGACTCCCTGGGTTAGGTGCTTCCTGCATAAGGGAGATTAATACAAAGAATGTACTATATCTATATATATACATCAAAGAACAGACAACGAGAATGAGAAAATATGCTTATTTCCAGATTATTAGTGCAAAACTGAGGCACATGCATATCAGGCTACCCTGAAAGAGCGTAGAGAGTTAAGTGTAACGTGCATCAAGGTATCTCACACTGCTGAATCACAAGGTAATAATTTCTTTTTTACTCCAAATCCTTTCAGAATATGTGAATATATATAATTTACTTCTGAGTAGGATTGGATGTCCAGCGGATTTTCATATTTTTGGACATTCCTTGAAATGACTCCAAACCTGAATAACAGTGTTATAAAATTAATTCCAGTCACAGTTTCATTCATCCTCAGTCATGATCCAGCCCTGGAAGGGGCTGGAGATCAAAACCGCCCATGATCACATGTATTCTTACATAAGAGTGGCCAGGCTGGGTCAAACCAAAGGTCTATCTAGCTGGATACCCTGGCTCTGACAGGGGCCAGTAGCAGATGCCTAAGGAAAAGTATCAGAGCAAAGCAAGCACACAGTGATCCTTCCCCTGGTTACACTTCCAGCACCCTGTGGTTTCAGGGCTTCCTGAGCCAGAGGTTCTGACAGCAGTTTTATATACTGAATTACAGGATTCAAATCCCCAGCCCTTTACTTTGTACAACGACGAGAGAAAGAAATGTTTTGCAGTTAATTAATTCATGTGATAAGCAAGATCTGGGGGGTTTCTTGCCTCGACACAATCTGAGTGCTCCTGCTGCAAAATTACATTTGTTTAGGCACATTTCCATGTCACACATCTAGACATGAATTTCATCGATCTTCTCATTTCATTTGCTGTTTGAAGCTGCAAAGAATCCACAGTTTGTCCATAACAGATGCCAAAAGCCTAGAAACTTATTACACACTGCTCACAGTGTGGGTTCAGATACATTATCAGCATAAAAAGAAAAAGGCAAATTAGGCCACAGTAGGAGAACACATTTTTAATATTAAAGTCTGCAGCTTGCATCTCTAATTTAATGCTGCTGTTTCCCAAAGTTATGCTGCATCATTCTAGGTGGCTGAACTGAACAGATGACAGTAAGCTAAATTTTTATAAGCAACTGGGCAATGCAGATAGTCTGTGCACTTGATGAATTCCAGAGAAACCTTCAGGGCCAAAGGGAATGAGGCATTTTCAAAGAATACTTCAGGCATTCATATTGACAGAAATTACGTATGACTATATTTGGTGTATCAAACGTGGGGAAAAGGGAGATTTTAGTGTATTCTTCCAAAAGAACAGAAAGAAAAAACACTCAGCATCTGTAAGCAGAATGGATATACCCTCTGTAAGCCGTAAATACTCAGTCCTGTTGGTTAAACACACACACCACACAGAAAATTCACACAAATTATAATCTCAAGAAATCATTCCTTACTGAGACGATTATCTGTGCCACTAGGGCTTCTCTCTGGAGCTGAGAGTTATCTTTTACATCATACCTACTGTTTACTCCAGCTACAGCACAAATCTTGAAAGTAGATATCAAAGAATAACAGAGGGATACAGTCAGCAAGGAAAAATAAGTTGCAGAACTTGCAGTTTCATGATGCATCTTCCCAAGATTCTGGTCATCTGGGGCAACTATGTTTTACTTAATTGAAAGTTCCCTTTATGGAGAAATTCCCAAGTAAGGGTTAGATAACAGATATTGAAGGTTATTTCAGAGAGAATGAAATCTTACGTTATTTTTATGAAGTTAAAGATTTTTCTGATTAGGAAGAAAAAAATCAGACAAGTCATATATGTGGAAAGGTTTGGCCTGGTCAGGGGGAAGTAGAAGGGCAAATCTGTTTCGTTTTGGGGTTTTTTTTGATCTGCAAAAAAGGCTAAATAGAAGTCTTTAGTATCAGACAGGTTCAATTTCAACAGCTCCAGAACCCTGAGATTTTGCAATACCGTTCAGAGGAGATGGGCTTATCAGAGTTTACCCTCTAAAATTAGTGCCAAAAGATGATGAGTTCCCACCTTGAACGTTCACTTTGCTAATATGCAGAGGATGCATGTGCATGCATCACGAAATCAGTCACCAATGAACACCGTGTCTGCTCTGGCTGCTAGCTACCAAGTGGCAAGCACAGTAGCAACTGATTCAGAATTGTAATTAATCTCCTGATTATTCAGCCAGCATTTCATTTGGGATGTTCACAGCAGGTCATTTTACGTGGTCCAAAATAAGCAGTCTGTTACCATTAGATATTTCCTTCATGCAAACTAAAGAATTCACGGTACAGGAGGATTTCAAAAGAACTACATAATAGTTAATTTTCGTGTCAGCAAATTGTTATCAAAAAAATGGCAAAAAACTAGCTGCTCTTCATGATGGGTATTCAGTATCTTTGGGCCTCTTCTGCATTTCTTGGCTTGCTCTGGGGAATGAACGGTTTGAGACCTTTTGGTCTCTATTATAAGCCAAAGTATTGTGTTACTTGAGCAAACAAATTAAACACAACAATTAACTGGGAAGAAGGTGTCTGTGATTCGTGATATCCTGAAGTGGGATTAAGTTAGCACTGGCACTCATGTATTAAACATATTATTACTATTAGGTGTTTATTCAGCAACACTGCAGGGCCTCAGAGTCTTTAAAATAAATGGCTTTATGTTTTAAATAAAGAATCAGTAGCGCATATGTCTGTAGTGTTCGAGATAGGTATGGTTTGCTGGACTGAATCATAGGGCAACCTTTTAATTGCCATTTTTATCATGATTTTTTTCAGGAAAATATATAAGAAGATAGGAAACATTTAAAGATATCTGGCCCATTTGTCCATCCAACTCAGGAAGAAATCAGGATCAATTCTTGGAAATACTACATATGTGAAAAGAAAACCCCATCTAGTTGTTACAGGCCTAAACTAATCTATGAAAAGCACTTCCTAGTAAGTGTATTTTAGAGATACCAGCCTGAAACACGGCAAAACTGGCGAGCTCTGACAGGAAATAGTGGAACAGTGAATTGACAGGATCCAGTAACCACTGCCAGGCAAAAAGTTCTGTAAATTAACTAGTACAAGTAACTAACCTTCTACACAGTCTCCACAGACTCCAGACTGAAACAATCACTGCAGCTACCAGAGATTTTTATTTTTTTTTCCCAGTTCAGTAGTTTTACAAATCAAGAAAATAGGCAAGAGCACATTTGACTCATAAGAATATAAAACTGATCAAATAAGGTTGGACCAAAAGTCTACTTCTTCCCAGAAGGTGGACAGCACAGGATACTAAGGAAGGAATATGGAAACAAAACAGGAATGTCTTCTATGGTACCCTTTCAGTTGTGGCAACTTGCAGTTTAGGGAGAGCCTGACCCAAAAGCTATATCCATCCACTTCTTTATGTTTAGCAGTTCATCAGAAACTTTTATTAAATTATTTATAAAAATGTTGAGTAGTTCAGATTACATGGTAGGCTCTATGGGAGAACACACTGACCTTTACCAAAACCTGGAATATTTTCTAACCCCTGTTTTTAATCTTTAACTAGTTACTACTCTATAAAAAGGCCACACATTTTAACACGGTTAAGATGGGAATAATGAGGCCAACTAGAAGATAAATTCCACACTGTAGCTAATAATTTAACACTTCCATATTTGAGTTCCTCTAGAACTCCCGCAATAGCACTGTGAATCCTGGGACACAATTCATCTCATCCTGCTGATCTGTCATTTGCACTTCTGAGTAGTGTCTTGTTGCTACACTGCTGGCCAAGCTGGTCTTAGGAAAATGTTCTTTACATTTCTTCTTTGATAGGTGAGACACATTTACTCTGAGACTCTAATGTAGGGGTTTTAATCATTTTACCCTGTTGGCTGCTCTTTTAAATTTCTTTTCGAGAAGCTTGCTCATTTTTATGTGTTTTCCCTTTTGGAATTTAAATATTGCTACAGTGGTTTGGTTTTTTCCTTTCCATGGGATGCAAATTTTCAGTTTGTCCTGATCTCTTCAGTGTGAAAAGCAGTAACATCTTGAACTACACTGTGTGCCATGCTGAGGATTTATTCAGAAATCACTTCTCCTTTGACTGATTTTTGACTCATTACAAATAGAGGAATACTTTCTAGAAAATACCAAAGACAGTACTTCTTAGTGGCAAAATTGCAAGCCTGAACTGCTGCTGGTGCATTAGAGAAATTTCTATGCCACTGAGTCAGCCCCTGTGAATATAAGATTGCCAGAAACCACGAATCCTAGGTTGCTGATGAATAAAGTCCATAAATGCCTCTCATACTGTGAGGGAATATTTTTTTATACATAGAAAAAGCAAGACTTGTTTAAACTGCTTTCTTGTAATCATGATTTTGCTACACAATACTAAGATTTCCTCCCTTTTTTATATATAAAACAGCCACCGTGCTTGCATTTTAAGTACATAAGTAAAGATAGTCAAGTTAAATGCAGCTTCATATTCAGCTTCCAAGAAAGTCCTCAATGTCTGGCTATTTATTGGTAGCAACTAGAACCTCAAGAAAACTCAATAAAACCGAAGACTTGCCTACAACTGAAACTTTCACTGCCATAGCTTTAATAAAATTAGTAAAGAATTATGGTAGACCAACAAAAATCCTGGCATAAGTGAAGTGGCATCATCCCCACACACACTCCACCCTCAAAAAAAAAAAAAAAGAAATTAGTAAAAAAAAAATCCCTTTTTCATTAATTCAACAGTCAAAATAAGCTCTGGCAAAATGGTTCTCATTTGCAGATGTAATTAAGGAATTTGCAGTCTTAATTATGGAGATCTGTAAGCATAAGACAACCAGTAAACCTTGCACAGATAAATACAGCCTTAGCCACATCCATAAAATAGCAGCTAGCAGTACAGTGTTTCCTAAACACAAGTAGAGGAAAGGCTAATACTGGTTGAGCACCAGATCCGAAGCCCTGTGTGCACAAAAACGAGCCTGATGTAATCTGTGTCGCAACAACTGCTACTGCAAATTGATTTTGAGATGTTCTGGAAAGACTAATTTTAAAAATCAAAGGCAAATTAATTTTCAGAACCGTGTGGTGGTTTAATTTAATTGAACATTAGATCTTAACATTGTTTGGAGTAGACCTACATCTGTGTGTCTGAAGCCACAGAATAAATAAACAAATTCAGTGTTTATTTAGTTTGTATTAAATCCCCTACCTTAGGATGTGTAAATGACATGCAGGATGGGAATAAAAATACTGAGTTCATGTTTCTGCTAAACTGGTTATCGGTAAAAAATACCAGGGTAGGTTAAATTTTCAGGAAAATTCAGCATTCAACATTTAGACACCTGATTCAGTGGACAAACTTCCAAAAGAAAATTGTCCCCACTTTGGCACTGAAATGTATTAATTAGATTTTCAAGCACTCAGTCCTGTAAGGCATCAGGCATCCTGGCTCTGCAGCAGTAAAGCACTTGAGCACACATTTCATTTAAGCATGTAAATGGTCTCACTGAAGTCATGGGGCTGCTGTTTGCCCGCTCACACAATCTACTGAACTGCTAGCTCACGGACAGAGTGTTCAGCACCTCACAGGAGTGACCCCTAAGCAGCCATGGGCATGCTCGGAAATCTGCCACGGGTAGATTAAATTAAGGAAAGTTTGTTCCCCATTTGTCTGAGAGTTTGCCTGTTGGGGCAAACCTGGGGCAAGTTGGGGCCTTGCTCACTTGCTTCTAAATGGAGGAGCAAAGAATGTATACAAAGTCCATTTTTATTGAACAAAACAAAAAATAACAAAGGCAAACACAATTATTTTGAAGTCTAAGTCCCCCCTTCCATTAAGTACTCCACATCTAAGCTCTGTAAACATCTCCTCGTTCTCCGCTGCCATCTGTGCTTCTCTTTATTCATTTAACTTTCTGTTCACCAATGTCCCTCATCCACAGACACCTGCAAATCAGCTAAACCGGCAAGCATTCCCTTGAAATTTCTTATCCCGTTGGTTTTAGTTCATGTTTGGCTTTTCCACAGTCTCAGACATTGGCTTCTTATTGTTTCTACCATCACCAGATAAAGGCAGAGGTCACTGCTCTTTCCCTTTAGCTCAAGTGAAAAGCTATTACGGCTGGTGAAGAGCAGCTGGGCAGATGCCACTGTTAATAAACACAAACTAAAATGCTGGACAGTAATTCATAGAATCATAGAATAGTTTCATCTGGAAGAGACCTGCAAGATCATCAAGGCCAACCTTATTCCCAGCCCTATCAAAACCACTAAACCACGTCCCTAAGCACAACATCTACCCAGCTCTTAAACACCTCCAAAGATGGTGACTCCACCACCTCCCTGGGCAGGCTGTTCCAGTGCCTAATTGCCCCAAGGGCTGTCATGGCACCAGTGTAAAATATCAGTCATAACTGGATCTGTGATCCCTCCACAGATTAGAGATGGTGACAGCCATTACTGCCAACATGAGTTGTCCTCTCCTAGGCTACCTGATCATACTGCATCCCTCATGTCTCTACGGCCGCAGTAAATTCTGCAACAACGAGACTACTGGGCCATAGGAGCCATAGCATCTGGCTTTAGGGCTTACGTTAGCAGTGCTGGAATAGCATTTGTAACTGCTTCTGTGAGACATTTCCTTTTGTTTCTGTGAAGCCTGACAGCCTCCCAACGGCAGCTCCTCTCTAATGGACAGTGAGGGATACCAAGAGGATAATGTCAGGTCCAGCATTACAACTGATGGCATCTTTTTGCTACCATGTGCAAAACTTCACACAGCCTTTTATCCCTAGTCTGCGCTTTTACACACATACGAATACAGCTGTTTAAATTACCAGCATTCTTCCCCAAAAGGATGTTAACTCCTATGAATTTATCACTTTTACAGAAAGCTTTTTGGATAAAGGGAATTAAAACTGTTCTTCAAAATGACGCACATTCCTATTATGTGTAGTAAACATCATGCTGAAAGGGGGGGGGAAGAATAAAAAAGGGCATTCCATGCAGCCAGCAGCTGTCAAGCATCAAAGATTTTATTTCAACATCATGTCAAAAATCACCATGTTTTAAGTATGAGTATATCTCCAAGGCAGATGTCTTGACTCTTGAGGCTGTTAAATGGCTGGATTATGGAAAATTGAAGGGGAAAAAAAAAAAAAATAAAAAAAATAGAAGCACCCACCCACACATCTAAAAATGTTAAGAAAGAAAAGGCCTCCATACAAACACAGCAGGAATAGTTACCCTTACTTCTGGCTACCTTTCTAATTTGTCATCTCCGTCTACTAGATGTAGGATACCTTTTAGCAGCTGCAAAGGCACTTTCGACGTGTCTTGGCATACTCTTTTGGTTCTGGTTCCACTTGCTCTCCAGCACTAAGCAATCGTTACTGCTTTTTAGTGACGTTAAAAAATTCATATAAGTAACAAGAAAAACCAACAATGGCAAAAAAAGAAATCGTGTTCAATTTAACTTTGGTCTAAGCTAACTTGTTACTAACCACACTGCTTCACAGAATGTGTTACATACCTGTGCTCTAAAACTAAATAGTGAAAAAAATAATGTTCTCCAGAACTCACCAAGATTTAAATAGGTGAATTCTTCAATTCTAGTGGCTTTAACTTGGCTTCAGCACCACTTGAAATGGCTAAAAAACCCAGTAGCAGAAGCTAAAGATACAAAAGATGAATTAATTGCATAGAATCATCGAATGGTAAGGGTTGGAAAGGACCTCTAGAGATCATCGAGTCCAACCCCCCTGCCAGAGCAGGATCATAAAGATGTATAAAACCAGATCATATTTGATTTATGAATGAAATAACATCAGAAACGTCTTATTAACTTAAGGTTCTAGGGGAACTAGCCATTGACACGAATTATAGCACCAACAGATATCTAGACTCTCAGAAACCCTTTGACAATTTTTCACTTGATGGATTAGTGCCCACGGTATTAAATAGAAGCTGCCCTAAGGAAAAATTTGAGACTGGATAAGGAGAATTATAAAACTAAATAATTGGTTCATAGACAGAAAGTAGAAGATCAGAATTTAAAGTATCCATTCACCATAATATCACACGAATTGTTTTGCATTGGATTTCTATCAGTTAGATAGTCTTAATATTTTGATTAACAATTTACAGAAAATAATTAAAAGATTAAATCTGTCTATTACCATTAGCATCAGAGGTTAGGAACTGGTTAAAATGCAAGGAAATATTTACATTTTGATTAAAATATAAGCTTAAGGTGATATGGGAATTTTAAGTTCCACGTGGAAAATGATTCACCCAGAAATGGTAATTCCTTAATTCACTACAGGTCAAATAACAGAAGAACAGTGTAATGGAGAACGTGATCTAATTAGGTACAGGCACAGGTTTTTTCATTCACTATCTAACACAAAGAGGAAATTTCAACGTATTTTGTTTTCCTCAGAAAGGTTCTTTTGTAAGAGAGTAATCCTCATGGAAATCCACAGGAGTTGCCCCCCTAATTCAAATGGGTCAGGGTTTCACCAGAAGTATCTACTGCTGCTTGCTCCATATAAGTAAAGAAGGGAAATTTAACACAGGTAAGTGGTGAGGTTAAATGCAATAGGAAAGATTTTCCACATGAGAGAAAATTGGAACACCCTGATGAATTCAAAACCCGCCTGGATCTGTTCCTGTGTGACCTGATCTAAGTGATCCTGCTCTGGCAGGGGGGTTGGACTCGATGATCTCCAGAGGTCCCTGCCAACCCCTGATGTTCTGTAATTCCATGAATTTGACTAACTTAAGGACTTACTTTCTGTAAATTAACCACATTCAGAAGCATCAGATGCAAAAAAAACCTGTTTGAAATTACTTAACAAATGGTTCCTGCAAGTAGACATTATACTTTAGGGAAGTCCACCTTCCTAGCATGCTTCTGCCTCACACCCATCTCTTCATTTTGTGCGTAGAAATGAAGGGTTCTCACCTTCTGGATTGTTTCCAGAAAGTAACAGATAATTTAGATGAGACACATAGTTTTTTTAATGAAGATGCTCTCTCCTTGAGCCACAAAGATAAAAGGACACAGAAGGTCATTAAATTATAGGTATGACTGGGTTTTTTCATTGCTCTGGAGCTGCTGCTGAAAGACATATCCTTGTTTATTGGGGAGGTGGGGAGCTTGAAGAGGAAGGGTCCTCTTTGAAGGATATCACCTTGAGGTGATATCCTCTCAGACAAGAAAAAAGGATTTTGTACAAAAAAAGACAACAGATTTCCTCAGAAGATACAGTTCACTGCCACCTTACACCATGATGTTCCAGAGCTAGCCGAGGAACTGCAGTCCCCAGATGACTATCACTCATTCTTCATGACAAGTTAGAACACTTGGTTTGAATTAGGTTTCCAGCTTGCAAATTCTGACAGATTTAGGCATGGAATCAAAAGAAATCACTGCCTCAACTTCCATACCATCTATGGTAGGCACAGAAGCTTCATGAGGTCACTCAGCCACCACAACTCACTATCCAACACATTTATGTAAATCCAGAATCAAATGGAGGGCACTGTCTTTGTCTTTTGCTGCTTTACTCTCCTGAATCAACTCTTTGGGTTTCCTCTTGCCTGCCTGTGGTTTAGGTTCTTTCCACTGCATTTCTTTATCTACAAGAACTTTCTTTCACACATACCTTCATTCTCCTTAGACATACTCACTCGCCCCATTTGAGAGAGAACATGCTCACTACGAGTTTAACTGGAACTGAGAAATTGTGGAATTTTGGACTCCACACTACGATGAAATTGAAAGCAGGGCAGGAATCATTGCTTCGGTGGTATTCAAACTACACGGTCATTTTTTTTCATAAAAAATATGAAGAGAAAATATGTAGAAAATAAAACTACACTACAAGACCTAGAAAATTTCATGGTGTGGCAGAGGCTACATAAATATATCAATCAGAACGTAAGTTTGAACACGTTCTTCTGTGTAGACAGAGGTCTTAGTGACCCTGGTCACATCCCACAGAACACCGGCATTTAACTGAGGTGCTTAAAGGAGCAGCTTCTCATCTCAGGAGTCTTCTGCTATCCCAGAGAGACACAGACATGCATTAGACTTGCTGACTGGCTTTCTGGGTAATCCTGATCCACAGGCATCTTAGCACAGAGAGAGGACAGACCAGAATATCCTAAGCAATGGGATCTCAGTCTAGTGCTAGAATTAGCTGTGATAAACCCAGGTTATAGCATTTTGCCTAAAACACCTACTAGCAAGTATTGTAACTTCAGGAAAAGATTCATGTTAACGTTACAGACTCCCTTAGAACCTGTTTATGCTTCAGCTGGGATTGAAAGGGCATATGAATTTAAAGCGGCTTTTATCAACAACTAGGAATAACCAAGAGTGCAGGGAGATGTAGTTGCAATAAATATATAGGAAAATATTCAGAAAGAATTCCAGAGTGGCTATTTTTGACTAGCTCAATATATAGGCCAGCCCTCAGTCAAAATGGTTTGCTAGGGTAGGGGGACATAAAGATGGTTCTTAATAGAGAATTCCTGTATTGTGGACTATCAGCTCTGGTCAGCTGACTTGTCCTCTGGAGGTGCTCATCTATCATTAGGAGTTACCTACACTCTCATCTTCCATGCTTTATCAAAATCTATGAAGTTACATGAAATAAATTGTGGTCATATCAGTCTCGCAAGAGTCTGGAGCAATTGGGAAGAGAAAAAATTTATGAATTAGTAGCTTTAATTATTTGAGACAATCTCAAAATTAATCTATCCTTCAGGGGATATTTCGCTTCAATAGAAACATCAGTTGCTCTAAGTATAATTCAACCTCTGCTGAACAGCCCACCCCAAAACTAGAATGGACAGACCATTGAGATGGCTCATTCAAAGAGGAAGATGTGGTCATGGGATGAGATTCCTTGACACTTCTGAAATCTAGATGGACCTGTGAGAAAGACAAAACTGGAAGTATTGTTACAGGTTATTTATTCATAGATTATGAGGAAAGAACATCATACAAAAATTGATTAATATGAATTAGAAGAGTCAGGATAAGATAGCATTATGAACAAAGGAATAACGAATTTCCAGGAAGAAGTGGCAAAGTGTTACTAGTGCATGTAAGCAAAAAAGTGGACAACATGAGTGATGTTCTGTACGTCTGAGGAGTAGTCATCAATTCAGCATCCACAAAAGCCATCTCACACCTTTCTGTGACTCACTGATCATTCTGGATTGGTCATATATTTTCTCTGCTGTACTGGCTATCAGCTGCTCTGGTGTTCTTTCATTCTTCACCACAAGGCCTACCTGTGATGTCCACCCTGCTTTAAACAGCAGATTATGCTACATGAATGCCAAAGGTCCCTGCTAGCCTAAATTATTCGATGGTTCTACAATGTTTTTCTGACTCACACTTTCACAAATGGATCAGATTGGGAGGTTTATTTTACTTCCTCAGGAATTAAAAGCTCCTTGGACCACATTCTGTATTGGATTACTATCTCATGCACTGCACCACTGAAGCCAATGTTTTCATTAAAGGAAATAATAAAGGCTCTCATACACCCATGGCCCAGAAGCTACCACCAGATCCATAAGAATGCTAACCATAGCTGTGAAAAGAAAAAGCTCCACACGGAATCCTACACAGGATGAAAGTTCCTACCTAAAGGCTCCGTCTCAGGGACAGAAGTTTTTGTAAACACTTTGTTTCTCAGTAATTTCCAGATAAGCCCTCATGTGCTACTGCATTATTCTGTTTTGGTGCAAAAAGGCCTCAAGTAATCAATTCCAGATCACCTATTCTTCTCATGGAAACACGGTTACGGAGAGTAGCTGTTAGCTGAAAACAGCCAATGATCATTATTAAAGGTTAATCATAATTAAACTCTGTACGTATGTGTAATTTTTCTGCTCTTTTTCACTTATAACGTCAGACACTTTATGTAAATTGAATTCATGGTGGCAAAAACGGACCTCTTTCGCAAGATAGAATAGAAGTTTAACAAAAACATTGAAAGTGTTTTGAAATATACATACATTTTATTTTTACTGCTGATCTCATTACGTAACAGCTCTTACAGTGTGTTCCTAGAATCATCTAAGTTAGGAAAAATTTCAGTCTGTAGGATTTCAAAGGCTATCTAAATCCAAGTCTCCTGCAGCATAAATAATCCTACACCACCCCGACAGATAAGCATCTTGTTGAGTCTTGCATATTCCAGTGATACTGGTTACAAAACAGCCCTTGGCAGCCTTTGCTATTGCATCATTGCTTCTACAAGGGCTGAGTTGACTTGAGTTTGAAACTTGGCAAATTTCTTAACCTCTTTTTTTGAGGAGTCATAAAAAAAAAAAAAAAAAATCTAAATTCAGGATCTAGTTTTCTTATATCAGATACTGATTCTTAGCAGCCATGAAAAAGCTAGGCTACCTTAGGCTGGTGCTTTATATTTTGAATGCACAGATGATTTTTGCTGTGAAGTCCTACCACTATACCTTTATTTCTGCAAACAGGCCTTTCTTCGCTCTTTTCTACTCCAGTCCTCCCTTCATTGCTCCTCTATACAAAAGCAGATTCAGTGGCTGAACCCTCAACCTGATAGTGAATTTAACATTGGAAGGGACAAACTGATGTTTCCCACCACCAGAGTGAAAAGCTTTCTGATTATTTTTAAAATAAGGGTTTTCTCCCTCCTGCTGAGGTTTAAGGCTATTCATAATTGTTGTTTCCTTATTAAGCAGTAGGAATGATTGATGACAGTAATCCACAGATATCTCTCTGAACGCTCACAGACGTAATCAGGGCTATTTCATTCCATACCTTTAGAATTCAGCAGGCAGCGACAGCACCTACAGCATTTTATTAGCTCAGTGCATATGATTTCATTTTCTACTATCAAAGCAGTAAATACTCAGACTAGAAAGGGGCAGTGCCATCCACAGCAACTTTCATACTACATGCACTCATTCAGATTAAATGACAGGGTCCAGATAATGAGTGATTTGAATTAACACTCTCAGAGGGCAGAAGAAGCTCCTGCCTCCTAGAACCTGTCTTCCTACTATTAAATATATTACGGTTTTACCCATAATTTTAATAAGAGTTGTTTACTCGACTGCTGGAAACATTTGATTAGTGCTGGGAACATTGAAATTCCAATGCTCATAGAAACCATTTTTACCCCTCTGGAATATTAAAAACACCCAATGATGGCTCAGCTGCTATTTGTACTTTGTAGACTGAGAGTGAGTAAATGTTTCAAAGTGTTTTGTTGGTGAACTTCAGAGAGCCTTATTAAGAAGGAGCAATGGGTAAAGTTCCAAACAAAAAAAAAAAAAAAGGCTGTTGCTCTGAGCCAAGATATTTTTTCTGCCCTTGAATACAGGGGAAAAGCCACTAACACAGGAGAAAAAAAAATAAAATATATTAAAAAAAAAAGAAGAAGAAAAAAGAAAATCTTTTACCTTCACGGTACACAACAGTCTTTGCTGATTCTTAGATCTTTCTCCTATGCTTCCTAATAACATGAGCTGTCAATGTTTGCTCCAATGCTTAGATCAGCTCTGCAAACATATGGAGAATTAGCAAGAAGAATTCAAGGACATTTATCACAATAAATACCATGTATACCCCCAAACTCCTGAATCTCTTTCAATGTCATCACATTTAGAAATGTAATTATCCAATGGAAAAAAAAAAAAAAAGTGGGAATTATGCCCCTATCCATTCTAAAAAGAAAAAAAAAAATCAAACTTAAACTAAAGTTTAAGGTATTATTTTGGTGATTTGGGTTTTTTTCTTCCTCATTTCAAATCCTTGGTCACAGAGCTTAGTTTCTAAGTTAAACAGCAGCACAGAGCTCACAAGGAGAAAACTATGTTAATATTTAACTTGGACGAGAAGAATTCCCTGCGTGTTGGTGGAATCGATATACAGTGACTAGAAGAGTTGCTACTGACATTATATGTCCCTGAAATAAGACTTCAGAAAACTTTGTTGTAGTGACCAGGCAGCACATTGCAATTAAAATCTCTGTTTTTCCAGTTTAAGCTAATACTTGTGGCAGCTGGCAAAAATTAAGCATTTCTACTAACTGCTTTTTACATGTTTTTTATTACTCCCAAACATTTACGAAGCTAATTTTCTTTTGACAAGGCTGAATTTCTCTCTGGTGCTTTATGCACAGTGATGCTGTTGTTCTAGTGGTACAAAACCTGCATAATAAGATGTCCGTATCACTGTCAATTATACGTGAGGGAAACTGAAGCAGAAGTAAAACCAGAACGCTGGAACAATTTTTGAAGACTCTACAAAGTATTTATCAAATTCCACAGAAGTAGTGGGACCAGCACATTTTTTGCACAATGTATTCTTTAGAAACCTTCTCAGTCCTTGACTCGGTAACAAAATGAAAAGGTGGGAGATGAGCATTACCTGAAACCTTACCAGGATGACCCAGTGCTCTGTCCTACCATCAGTCATCGTGACCAACTCCCAAGTCATGGTACAAAGCTAAGTTTCATCCTGCTTTTTCACAGCAGTCAAATGAGTTCCTGCTCTCAATGAAATCAATAAAGCTTTTATATTCATGGTGAGAAACAGAACTTTGCCCTACATCACCATGCTTCAACATACCTATCTATAAATAAACATCTAGCGAGCTCAAGAATTCAATTAAGTTTTCATTTCTCTCAGTCAACTGCAGATCACAGAGGAAGCTCCAATGACAGCAAAGACAGATGATGAAAACCTGATCAATTGCTATCACTTCAATTTAGATAAAAAGTCACTCACTTTTCAGCTCTGCTTGGTGCCCAGAAGAGATTAGATTAAAACTAAATCAAGAGGTAAAAAAAAAAAATATCTAAACAACAGTCAGAGAAAACCTTTTCCAGCTCTTGTAACTGTCCTCGGTTAATCCTACCATGTAAAGTCAGGCTGCCAGCAATGGCTAAAAGCAAATTCCAGAAGGCTTTTCAAAGTTATCAGCACTACTGAGCCTTCAGAGAACACCAGCACGAAAAGTTAAATTACCTGTTTGCTAAAGTTCTCCTCCTCTGCACTGGATTTAGACTACAGAACTTTCTAGAACCTGACTGGGGCAAACATTACAAATTCTTGTGTCTGCATTCCCCGCTATTGTGTATGGCCGTGCTGCGCATGACTCCAAAGAAGTTCTGCTGTTTTATAAAGTCACTGCAGAAATTTGCTAAGATCTGTCTATCACATCCTGATTTATTTCAGCTTTTGAAATGCAGGTAAAGCCCTGAGATGCAGGATCAACCACTGATACTTTAATATGTATTGGATAACAGCTTTACAAGAGGTTCCATACCACAAAATACAAAGAATGTTACTTTAGTTTGTTGTTACAAAGAGAACACAAGTAAAGGCAGAAAACACCTACTCCACCAACACGATGCTCTCATCACATATAAGAATCTCTAAAGGAACAGAAGTAAAAAAGCTTGACTATATTAAAAAAAAACCCAACAATCTATGCTTTATTTAAAAACTGAGGAATAACACTTGGTTCATCCTACCAAATTCTGTCTATAGCAGCAGTTCACATATGAATAGCATATCTCAGCAGGAGGAATTAGCACTAAAGGAAACATTTTAACGAGAACAATATTAATCCTAGATTTTATCTTTCTTCTGTCAACATCTGTCGCTAGCACAAATCATGCAGTCACTTAACCCATTGCCTCGTGATGCCCAGCTCTGTGGCTGCACCACACATCAAGGCCATCTACCCGAGCTTTGGCCCCTCTCTGGAAACAAGCGTACTGTCAATGTATGACCAGGCACCCCACAGTGAGACCCCCATAGAAAGAAAGACAGAAAGACAAAAAGAAAGACAGAAAAGGAAAGGAAAGGAAAGGAAAGGAAAGGAAAGGAAAGGAAAGGAAAGGAAAGGAAAGGAAAGGAAAGGAAAG
>JAAGNO010002325.1:46614-63893 GCA_033439905.1 Ceryle rudis
AAAGGAAAGGAAAGGAAAGGAAAGGAAAGGAAAGGAAAGGAAAGGAAAGGAAAGGAAAGGAAAGGAAAGGGAAAGATAACATCACAAGACTGAATATATCCTTCTTATACAGCTTGGTTTACCAAGCCCATTTTAGGATTGGTAAGGAGTGCAGCAAGGAGGGGGCTGCAGGAACTCAGGACAAGTTATACATTAGCACCCAGCAGAGCTGAGTGGCCCTCAGAGAGTAGAGGACAGAGTGGCTCACAGATTGTGTCAACTGTTCTGCTGGTCTGTACCAGGACTGCTATTACCACCTCCATGTGAGACATGAATAATCCTTTGTGTTAAATTCTCTATTGTAGCTGTCAACAATTGACATAATACAAAATAAACAGAATTTTGCAGTAATCAAAAAGGACCAAATTTTTTCAAGTGCCATAAAATATCCTTCTTCTTTGCAAAGTCTTGTGTGGTATGAATTGACCGAATTACCTCATAATGCCTCGTGCTGGCTCAAAGCTGAGGGCACAAATGAAACTGAGAGACACTGTGAGCAACAAGGATATTGGTCGAGAAGAGACTGGTGTCCTAAAGCTGACCTGAGTAGTGAGGCAGCCCATTTGTAATCCTTCTTCTTTACTTTATCCTGCCTGAGCCCACAAATTCAGCATTTGTCTCTCCACTTCCATATAAAGTGCTAATATTAAACTTCCTAACAAGTTTTCTCCTGTTGGGATAAAAAAGTCCAAATCTTAGCCCAGGACTGAGAAACATCATGCAAAAAGTAAAAGGCTTGATTGCAGAGTATCCAGGGCTTACTTCCCTCTCCCCACATTTATCCATCGAAGTTATCTAGTCATTGGACATTAGATGGTCACACAAGCAAACAGCAGAGGAAGCCCAACATTTTTTTTTTTCAGTATAGCCCTGGGAAGACTGAAATGATGCACAACCAGTGCTTTCAGCAGGGAAGACCTTCCTACTCACATCATTTTACTGAACTCAGCCAACACCTCAACACTTCCAAAGCTATATACAACTTGACATGATTCACAACAGAAGTTAGCTGGCTGACGTGCACCACACTAACGTAAAGGGATTCAAGTCAACCACTTACAAGTACGGACAAAGCCTTACATTTCACAACTGTACAGACACTTGCGCAAGCATTGGTTGGCTGTGGGGTTTTTTGGCGGTAGTGGTTTTCATACTCTCATACACATTATTAGTCAACTGCAACAAGAACATGGAAAAGGTACAGTGAGTAACACTTCTCCAGTTAGGCAGGAAAAGGGGATGTGTAATTCCAACGGTTACATTTTCACTAAAACACTTCACACCAGAAAACACCAATTTAGGAAACTGCCACTTGTTGGGTTTTTTGGTCTGTTTGGTTTTTTTTCCAGGAAACTATCTCTATTAACCAACATTTCTCACTAAAACATCCTGCTGCCATTTTAGATGTTCATTCAAAACATTGCTGGCATTATGTTCTGGGATTTACTTGAATTTTTATACTGTTGTGATTATTATTCTAACACTGATTCAGAAAAGCCCTGCACAGTGCCATGGCTGCTAGAGAAAAGTGAGGAAATAATGACAAAATCAAAACCAAAACGCACATCAATATAAAATATTCATTTGGAAGTGAAAATTCAGTAACTCTACCCTCAAAGAAAAAGAGACAACCATGAATTATATTCTCATTGTTTCTCATAAAGAGGAAGACTGGAGAATTATTACAGTAACAAGAAATGAGAAGAGCCAGTATTTCTTACAAAGAAAATTTATGACTTTACATTTTCTCCCTTTTCTCTCCCCTCCTCTCTACGGACACACGGGAGGGATGAAACCTATTTGCAGACTTCACCATAACCTACAGCTCCCATATTTATGAAGAGCCAGAAGCTAATCTAAGTTTATTGCTGAGATGACAGTTGTGTCTAAGCAGAGGAAAAAACAGGGGAAAAAAGGAAAAGAGAGAAAAGGGATGAAACAAAACACCTGAAGTAGAAAAAACTAGCTCAAGAGTAGCTTTTCAGATCTATCTGAAAAGAGCAAACGGAGACAGAATATGGGCTGACTAAGCCTCGTCTAAACTAAGGGTGCTCAGAGGCTATGTGGTAGCAGACCTGTGAAGCCATAGCTTTTTACAGCAGTGAAGCAAAGGCCACGCACATCACGGTGTGATTTTGCATTATGAGGAAGATCCACCACACAAAACCAGTTTGCTCGGTTGTGTGATTATACGTGGAATTCTAGGATTTGTTCAGCTTTGCTGTGAATTTACTGCTCTACTATTTTTCAGAGACACTTCTTTTCCTAGATGCCCAGAGACAACATTTGATTGGTGTGGTTTTTCTGGCTTACCCACTAAGTTGATTTGAACAATTCATTTGTTAATACACTGAAACACACGTTCAAGATTACAAATTATTTAACAAGTCTCGACAAACAAGTCCCTTGGTGGTCTCGAAGTTTCTCAGAAGCAGATGGATGAGGTACAATTTTATAGATTCTCTTTCCTATTTGTGTAAAGCTGCTAAGGTCTGAAATAGGCTTTAGTGCAAACAAGGGGCATTGTCAGACAATAAAGAGACAATTGCCTGTGTTAGCACAACAATTAATTTATTTGCAGAGAACCACTCAGTCTATTTGTTACCAGAAATGTGCTAATTATTCCTACTAATTACATGCAAAACCTTCATTATCACCTATATGAGGAAGAGGACCCCTCAGGTTTCAGTGACAAATTAATTACTGTGTTTTCCTTCAGAATGTACTTCTAGACAGTCCCTGTTATCTAAAAAATAAATTGGCTAGCAGGAAGCTTGTCTCTCAGAGACATTCTGCAAACTAAAAGCAAACACACAAATATCTTGTCAAGCTCTATTGCTTTTTTTTCAGGCAGGTATATCCTGAAGCTCTCAGAACATCTATATTAATTTACAAGCTCTTAATCCTAATAAAATATACTATGCACTGCTAAATTCCACTATGCAACTGCTTTCAGGGCCCTTTACACATGTAGAAAACAGTGGATAAGATAGCAGGCATAGAGTTATAAAAATATAGCAAATAAGCCTCATGGTAAACTACAGAGTCAGTACAACATAGATAACATTTCAGTGAATAAATATGATTTAAAATTCAGAATACCTGAAGTGAAAAGGACAGCAAAGCGGCTAAATTACCCAGTCTTTCAATATATTTCAACACACACGACACTTGCCACCTCACAATGCAAGTCAGGGGCAGGGGAATTTTGTGCAGAAGAGTGAGGAAGAGGAGGCACACGGGATCAAAATCTTGGTTTGGAAGGTAGGGAACATGGCAAGCGAGGGAGTTACAGCACAATGAATCTGGCAGAGGGATGAATGGAGAGGCTGCAGTGAATTCTCAACATACAGGCAGATAAATGGGCTATTTAATAAAAATGGGGTTAAATCTCTTAAATTTTGCTCTGAACCTGTTAGGCAAGTTTCAGTATGACACCTTGCCTACAGCATGCCTCTACTTCCATTAAAGGTGCTCTCTGGAGTATATACCCACTGTCCACACTTCCTGCACTCGAGGCCTCCTCAATGTCTGTGTTTGGCACAGCAGAACATCAATACTTTAACAGTTCAGAGTATCAGCACCCTGCATTATGGGTGTACAAACATCATCATCCAATTCAAGAATGTGAACTTTAACCACAACTTCAGCAGCACCGGCAATGCTACATTGCACAAAGCACCAGCTCATCCGGGGCTGGACACAAATTTTAGCAACACGTCAGGGATGGGACAGAGTAGCCACTGAAAGGCTAGAAATCCAGTTTCACAGTGAATCAGGTGAGGATTAGCACCCACACAAAGTCATATTTCAACAGCCACTCCAACTTCTGAACTAAAGCAGGAGTGAAGGAGTGGATTCAGAATCAAAATGCCCACAGGACACAGCCCTACCTATCCAGACCATCAGAAATGCCCAAGAGCACTGAACCTAGCCTGGTGAACCTCAGAGACTGGTTCATCCATGACTCACTGGACCTATGCCCTTCCTTCACCTTAATCTGGGTATCACTTGTCATACAGTCCTCTCTGCTACATAAAATGTAAGATATTTACCTTCGCTTCTACCTACATTTGTAGCCCATTCCTCAGACCATCTTATTTTGTATATCAAGAGACCAACTTAAGCCCCTAACTCACCCATGATACCTCTCATACCTGCTTGTTTCTGGTTTCATGTATCTGTGTTGGTGCTTTCTGTGACGTTCTCGCTCAGAGGGAGAACTCTGCAGTCCCATAACTAACTATCTGGCAACTTCATTATTCTTCAAGTCTACCTTCATCCTTTCCTTTCACTTGAGGCCTTCAAAAGTCCCTATAACAATAATGGTAATGATATGCTCAGCCTCCATCTGCTGTACTACAATACAAAGTTTCATCACTGTTTCCATCTCTGTATCTTGGTTTCTCTCTTGTGTCAGTGGTTAAGCTCTCCAAAGCAAGAGACATCTCCTTAGTGTATTCTTGTAGTAGTTACCACATCTTCAACACTTCTTGACTCTAATTACAGAATCACAGAATGGTAGGGGTTGGAAGGGACCTCTGGAGATCATCGAGTCCAACCCCCCTGCCAGAGAAGAGTCACCCAGGGCAGCCCACACAGGAACAGATCCAGGCAGGGTTTGAAAGTCTCCAGAGCAGGAGACTCCACAACCTCTCTGGGCAGCCTGTTCCAGGCTCTGTCACCCTCACTGTGAAAAAGTTTTTCATTAATAATAATAGAAGTAGTAGTAGTAAGAGGAGGAGGAAGCTTGGTGCAAGTTTTCAACAACAGAAATGCAGGGAAACATTCAACGTTCAGAGGCTAGGGAAACATTCAACATTTGGAGGCCAATCCTAATTTTGTCCTTATATAAAAAAAATAAATAAATAAAAATTAAAGGTTAATGGCAGATCAGCAGAGAAAACATGCCAACTGGCAGGCAGCCACAGCTTCATGCACTTAGAATTCTTATTTTAGTCTATAATCCTAACTGAGGTTCTGGCATTCGTACATTGCCTATGTTTGTGTCTTCTAGCTCAATACCCACCTCCATTCAAATAAATAAAAATGAAAACTCGTGGATGAAAAGGAGAAGCAGTGTACTGTATCTGAGTGCAGTAGCTTTTTAAGACATTCATGTTAAAGTTAGAATGTGTAAGGTTTTATTTCCCAAAGTAGTAACTCATAAAATTCTGCTTAAAGAAAAGCCCCTGCCACCAGCACAGCAGCTGCTTTTTTTGACAGGCTATGAGGATAATAAACCAAACTTTTTACATATGAAAAATTCTCACCTCCAAATCCTAGGTTATTACCAGGTTTTCTGTTCCAAAGCACAAGAAGGTTACCGTGGCATAAGCAAAATAAATAAATAAATACATAAATCCCATTCTTGACATTTAAACCACACTTTTTTTTAACCAGTATATCACCCTGTACAACTGGGAACCTGAAAAAAAAACCAGCATAACTGTTAGAATTGCTGCTTGGACTCTTGTAAGTGGCCTCCAACCTATTGTAGCCAAAAGTAGCTCAGGTCAACACAGAAAATTAACCTATGATCAATCTGTTGAAAACGGATCTCACCAAGGAAAAGTTTAGCAGCAGAATGCAAACACAGGGTATAACTCACTTATGATAGAAAGACCTTTTCCCCCACTTATTATAGCCAGGGTGCTCACCAGATTCTTTTACCTGCTTGTCAATTACAAGAACAGCAACATTTGACTGACTTTGAAAGAGATGGCTGGCAACAGGGAGGCCGTGTGATGGTGACAATAGGAGGATTCCAAATTTGAGAGGAAATTGATGGAGGAGGGGGATTGATCTGAGTAACAGAGGTGCATAAAGAGAGCTGCGTGGCATCAAAAATCATTGAGAGCTGGAAGTGAAGGCAAAGATGGAAAAGCAGGTGATTTCAGTCTATTTTTGCTATGACACAGTGGAGGAACAAGACATTGCTTTCACAGGGAAATGTGAGCAATAAAATCATGAGTTTGACTGGAAGGCAAACCCTTTCAACGTGGACCTTAATATCTTCTAATTTGCCTGGAGTGAATTATGAGGACATATTTTTGGCCTGGCCTATACCATAAAACACGAGCAGGATTAAGAGCATTCAAATTAGCTGACAAGATGCTGAAGCACAAAGAGAACCTTCCAGCAGAGGCTAGAAAGCAGGGGTCAGCGCTGAATTAGCTGATGCATAGACTGCATTTTGTGTTCCAGTGGCTTCATCACTTTATTTAAACCTATCAGGATGTAAAAGTAGAAATAGAAAAAAAAAATAAATTGGAAGTGCTTTGTCATAGCTGGAAATGGTAACTACGTGACAAAGAATGACTCGGTAATATTTCTTGCTTCTTTCCTATGGATGAAGTTTTTAGAGATTACATCCTCACTTCTTATTCCTTCCAATCTAATATTAATATAAGAATTTCATCAGAGCTGTTACGACTATAACAGTTCACTGGTAAGGGTGACTTTATCAAATGAAGGAGCCTAGAGACTTCTACAGCTACGAAGAATATAGATCCGCTCTTCCTGCCAATACCAATGTTAGCCTATAGAGTTCTCCAAGCTTGAGAAGAAGCAAGTACTAAGTTGGAAAGAACTGATCTAACTCATCATGGCAGTACTACTACAATTTATTTGATGAAAATCCACTAAAACACCAAGTAATTTTAAACTCCTTTACATTTGGCAGGGAGGGGGAAGTAGTTGTTGGGTATGGGACTTTTTTAGATCTACATTTTCCTTCAGGTTTTCACATGCTCCTGCATAAACATTTCCTGGCTCGATAGTGTGTTTGCTCACACCACAGAGGCATTTACTTCCTGCTGCAATGAAAGGGGAGGGAAGCAGCATGCAGTGTAGCACCATTTATCCTTTTCAGATGAGGTTTGATTTAGAAAAGAACCAGCCACAACTTGCTGGATACCAGGAGCCAAATAAATGATTTTACTGTTTGATTATCCACATCCTTCCAAAACAGTGTTAAGTGGCAGTTGGCTTCCTTCCTATCACACTGGGACCCGGGCTGCAAAAGTTTGTCTTGCACAGAAATTCTAGGTTTCTGGAGTTGAAAGGCTCCTGAAACTGTTAGTTTTTAATTATTTTGTCTTGGACTGAGCACCTTAACTCCTCCCTGTTCTCTAGCACAGCAGCTAAAATGGAGCCATCCTGCTGGAGCCTGTACAGCCAGCAGCTTCCCTGGGGACCCCCACACCCTTCCCCTCACATTAATGAGTGGCTAACTGAGTAAACAGAAATAAATTAGCAACTAACTTATCCTGGTAGACGTCAAGGAAGAAGAGAAGCCCAGAAAGGAATTTAAACAGGAAAAAAGAAAAAAAGATGTATAGGCTTTAGAGTTCAGCGTAAGAAAGAGCACTTGCATAAGATATTGCATATATGAGAACAAGAAAATGGTTTTAAACAAAATAGAAGGTAAGTCTCCAAGGCTTGCACCACTAATGGAATTGAGAGGAGGGATGAAAAATGTTAGTATTATCTCTGGCTCAGGAAGTCCCAAAGCCATGATTGAGTAGAAGGTAGAAGAATATACCAAGAAAGGATCATTACATGCTTGACATTTTCTTCTCTGCTCCCCCAGGCTGCTGTCAGAAACAGGATACCCGGCTAGACAGATGTTTAGTCTGATCCTCTATGACTGTTCTTACTTTGTGATAGTAAGACATAAATGTGGATAGGAAGAAAGTTATGTGCAACTCAGGGGGATCACATGAAACTTGAAGCTGATACAGGCATAGTAGCTGACAGGGAGGGGATTCAAACTGAGGGGTGTCAACTCTGGGCAAATTCCAATCACTATGGAGTTCACCCCTGGGAGAACTTCACACTGTCCCAAATCCTTCTCATACATTTCAGGACTTGTCTTTAGGATGTGGGGCACCTTTGTAGTCTAACCACTTGCCAAACCCTCCTCTGGTCCTTCAGTTAAATATTTCATTCTTTAAAAAAAAAGAAAAAAGTTTCTTTCCTCTCTGTCTGTGAATTAATCTCTGTCAACATTCTCTTGCCAACGTGGACATTTTCTGCACTGCATTTTCTAGGTCTCTGCAAGAAAACAAATCTTCCCAGTGCCACCAGCCCCTTTCATATACAAGTCAAAGCCTATTCACTAAGTCCAGTGTCCATTATCCCTCCAACAGGCATTTAGGAGCACAAGCAGATACGCAGAGATATTTTGTGATATAGCAACAACGTCGTGATGTCAACCATAATTTCTAAATTGTTCATAGATGCCCCAAATCATCACAATTCAAACACAGCTGGTAAGGAAGAGGTTTATTTCCTACTTTATTATAGGCTGCAGCAAAATGAGGACCAACAGTCACAAGGAATTTTCTTTCGGCACGGCCATCAGCAGGACTACCTTTTCTTGCTCTTAGCCATTTTAATTCATGCTGTTGTTGCAGTCAGGCACACTTACTAAAGAAACTGTAGATAGAAAATGTTATACAACTGTTGCAGCAGGTACCCTCTAAAGCAGCTTATTTACGGTGACAAATTGCACAGAGCACACCACACACCAATACACCGTATTCTCTACTGGGTCACCGAGTTGATTCTGGTTCAAATTCCAGACAAACCATTTGATATGCAAAGCCATTAAAGGACTAGAACTATTTTCTTTTGCTAGCTCGGACTTGCCTCTACTCTAGGAGCTTGGGTAGTCTACAAGGCAATACGCAACACAGACGGCAAGACACTCAGACTTTTCTTGGATTGCTATCTAGACACCATAATGTTGTACAAAAAAGGACCTGCACCAACTTTCCCCCAGCAGTAGCAGCTGTCACCGCATTCTATGAGGAAGCCCATGGATATTGTGTGCTCTGGAAACGCTTGCCAGATAGCTCTCCCAGATAATTCTCATCACCAGAACATCTGCTTCCTGGATCCCAGCTAAACTTAAGGAGCAGGGTAAGGAGCTCTGCTGCAACTGGGCTATTCTGGACCTCGGCTGAAACCACATGCCAGGCAAGCACCACAGGATGGTAGAGTTCCTCATGGAGCTTAGGTATGTCCAGGGCCCAACTGAAGTTAAGGAGGCAACTCTTACAGTCACAGTTTTGGACTTAAATAGCTTACTTTACCAAAGTCATTTTAGGTAAAAAAGGAGGGACTTTGGTGATCTATTCTCTTCGCAGTATTGTACACTCTGCACATTTATTCCTTAAGAAAACAGAGAAAATTAGTTACTTCTTGACTGAGAAAATTACTTACTGGTTGTGTGCACCACAGCCTGATAGCCAAGATGAGTCTTCAGGATAGAAATGCTGATAAGTAATACAAGAAACAGTAATAATGGAATGATTTTCAGTATGGAGGTATTCACCGCACTTCCTTTCAGCCACCTTTAAAAAAAACCAGTATTCTCTTAACAAATTATCTAGGAGCTCTTTCACAATGGGAGGAGATTTGGTGACGGTACCATTTTAAGCAGCAACTTCAACAAAGTCAGACCTGCCACTTAATAAAAATACTCACGAACAAGTTTAAAACAGATGGAACAACTGGGCAGAGAGCAATACTTTCAGTCCTGATGACAGATGAAGAAGCATAGACAACTAACTTAAATTAGAGAGCAACTTCCCTATGTTTATGCTATGATAGTCAATGTCATCTCGTACCAGAAGAAACAGGACACATGCAGAAGCATTTATTTAAAGCCAATGCACTTCAAAATACAGTGATATTATATTTTTTAGTTAGCAGATATGAACTTTGTCCGCTCTGGGATTCTTGAAGAGTTGAGATTTGTGCAACAGGCCAGGTACACCAGGTAAGATGGTGGAGTCACCATCCCTAGATGTGTTTAAAAGCCACCTAGATGTGGTGCTTGGGGATATGGCTTAGTGGTGGGCTTGGCAGAACAGAGTTAATGTTGGGCTCGATGATCTTGAAGGTCTTTTCCAACCTTGATGATTCTAGGATTCTAAGATTCACACTATACTGTGAAAGAGAAAAAGAGAAGTCCTTGAAACAGCAAGAGAGGTGTTTAATCTACCTCACCCTACGCTACGCATCAGAGTAACACTAGTTCTTGCTGCTAAATAAAAATCAATGTGTGTCTCTATCAATTTAAAAGAAGGTTAAAGACCTTTAATTAATTTTTACATATTAAGGAATGTTTATAATTTCTATCATATCATCCAGTCATAACTTTGTGCTGTTATGGAAGACCACAATTAATCTGCTACCTCCCCACCTAATATTTCAGCGACTTCAGAAATAATTAATAGAATTAATAGAAATAATCAATAGCCCTCCATGACTGAACCTGTGTTTCAACAGAAAAGCTGTACTGGGGGGGTGTAAAAAAAAAAAGGTAATTTGTTAAACTTGCAATGCTTATCAGCGATACTGAGCAGTGACTTTTTTTGATGCTGTCTGACACCAGATGAGAAATCAGTTTCTAATTAAGTGGAAAAGTAGCATATATATATATATAAGGTAAGAGCCAGCTTCTGCACGGGTAAGTAGTACCATTTTCTCATTTTCCAGGGTGAGTTTGCCCTGCTTCCTCAAAAGAAGACACAGTAAAGGAAAATCTGACCCTGGAAAGATTTGCTATGTATGGCATAAAAAACCACCCCCGTTATTCCCAAGACTCCACAGCCCCTAAGTGATTCAGAAACAGGCACAGAAGAATGAAAAACCAGACGGGCAACAATGATGGCATCAGCAAAATACCTTATGCCTCACTCAAATATTTTATATTCAAGACACAAGTTACAACTCATAAATTTCATTAAATCTACCTACTTTATACCAGAATCCATTGCCTCTTTGTATTTCAAGGGAATAGAAGTACACGAGATATTGTGGACAAAACTGCTATTTCTTGGGGGAATAAAATCCAAACAGAAAGAGAGAGAGACAGACTTAGGCTTAATCTTCCTTATTATTTGATAAGAAGCATTTTCTGAGTAAAGGTACAAGTCAATTGTGGTTCTGATCAACTCCAGTATGCTGTTCCATACCTAAGAGCAGAAAATGTTTCAAATATTTAACAAATCAGGGCTAATTATATAGAATAATTGAATCCTTAATATAAAGCCTGAGAGACTTTATTCTTCTAACGTTACTTGCTGCTGATGTGAATACCACGAGAAGAGATAAAGCTACAGACCTGTTAATACAAAGAAGACACTAAAAAATTACTTGCAGAATTGAGAAAAGCACTAGGCTCTGGAAATAAGTTAATAATTAAAGTTCTATTCCCTTTTTTACCAAAAAAAAAAAAAAAAAGTTATTTTAATTACTGCATTTTTATTCCAAGTGTCTGTTTTACTTACGAGAAGAAATTACTTTCTATTTGAAGCAATGCCTACTAGAAATAAGAGTTACTCAAGGGCAGTGTTTTATTGATAAAGCTTTTTTCTTTATAATCATCATTTGTCATAACATTTCACAGGATTCATGAGGTTCATATTTTTTCAAAGGCAGAAACGACTGGAAGGTCTGATCTGGAGCTGGCAAAAAAAAACCCACAAAACCCCAGTGAACTATCTAGAGCTGAATTTTTGCTTTTAAAACCTTAGATATAGTAACAGACAGAGCTTCATAAAAGTTGGAAAGGTTATTTGTTACCATAAGAGGTACCATTTTTAACCTGTTATGAGTATTTGCATACATTTACATGCACCAAAAGCACAGCCATTCAGAACAAGGTTCATTATGAAGACAAACACGCACAGTATGACCGAGTGACAACCTCCACAGTGGTTGATTTATTAAACTTTATTGGTCTCCTCCATTCACTGCCCATTTTTCTGGTGAGGAGGAACAGCTAAGGATGCCTCACATCCCTCTGGCCACTTTTGATTTTTGATAAGCCCTGGGGCTGCCTCTGTTAAGGTGAGAGAACACACCAGTGTTCAAACTGTTCAGCCTGCTGATATAACCTCCGATACGGTCTCTGACTTCTAACAGGCAACCCTAAATGGATCTCTCTCAAGTAGTGGAATAGGTAGGAAAACAGGTTTAGCAAAAAGACATACACAGTTCCCTCAAACAGTTCAACTTTAAGGCACGTCTGCATGCATTCCTACGGCCTGTGACAATAGTAACACTTCCTTTCAGCCTAATAGGTCCTGAGCCCCATCCTTTGTCTGCTGATTAACTGCTCTATTCATTGACCAGACCACTAATTGCATGCTCCTTATAGTTACCCTACATTACTGTAAGAATTAATGAGACACAATTACAGCTCCCAGAAATCTCAGGCCTGGCCAACTGCAAAGCACTCCAACTGAATAAGAACTCCCCAAGAATAAAGAGAAAAATTCAGCCCATTGTTCGCAGGAAGCAGAATGTTTTTTGTTAAAAAATTGTATTTATTTGAAGCTGTTTCATAATTAGGCCCTGGAGAAAAAGAAAAAAAAAAAAAAAAGAGGGGAGAAAAAAAAAGAAAAAGAAAAGGAGAGAATAGAGAAAGAACTTGGGAACCAGCATTCACTGAGAAATCACAGTGGATGCAAAAAGAGGGGCAGACAATTCAGATATGAAGAGGCAAAAAGATAAAGGATGGAGTGCATGAAAAATTAGTGCTATGAATGCTACAAACATCTATAACCAATCAGCTGTTTCAACAGAGCATGTCCCCCTGTATGTGAATTACCACTAACGCAATCCTCTATTTGCCTAATCTAGCTTCAATCTTGAAGAATTTAAAAGCAGCACGTGGCATGCTTCTGCACTCGTGTCTCTACTATGAGATGGAGAGGAATTTAATTTCCCACTCTCAGAATTTAATATGCATTAGAAGCCAGTGTCATTAGCCATGAAAGTCAAAAGGAAGGAGAGAAAATGAGTTTTTGAAAATCAGCCATATTGAAAACTGCACTCTCATTTAATCTGTGTAATCAACAGCCACAGCTATTCAAAGTCTCAGTGACTACAGTCACTACCTATTAGCCTGTAAGTAGTTCAAAAGCTATTATTCTCACTTGAACAGTTTTCCAATACACAAGAGACAGCATTAAGTTAAGGAAGTTAATATGCAAAGTCAATACTCTTTGTTATGAAGTCATCTTCTTCCATTGGTTCGTCTTCGACGTATTTTCACCGTATAAATTTGTTTTAAATTACGTGTACAGTTTGACAAAGCCACTGGTATTTAAAATAGAGCTTGAAATGCAGCACTATACTTTTTAGTCCCGGTAACCATTTCCCAGGATACAATTTACAGCAGCCACTGAGATTCCAAACTCAGAATGTCTGCTGCATTCCAGAATCAACATCTTTGGACAGAGACAATATTTTTTGTGTGACTCTACAGGGATTCTCAATAATTGCACCTAACTGCGGTAATAGTTGAAATTCATGGAAAATGGATGTTCTTCTGATACCATCACTCACTGATATCACAGCAGAACGCTTTCCTGCATGAAGCAGACAGTTACCACCATGTGGTGCTGAATCCCAAGCAGGAAACAAGGCACGAATATGGATCAGAGACCTTTGTGTTCAGCATATAATAAGTCCAACATCCCCGTCATAGAACAGCAATCATTAACTCAGCGACCTTTTGTTAAATGGCCCCTGTGGCTGGACTGGTAACAGCAGGGATTGAATTTGCAATTTCTGTATCTCAAAATATCTCCCTTTTATGATTATGATCACATCTGATGCCATAGTTATAGCTCTACTTACCATCCTCAAGACTAGATTCATCTGTCAGGGTGACTGCAAGCCTACAGATTCATGCATTTCCAAAGTAAGTCTCCAGGACTTGAAGTGAAAATACTGATTTCTATTAACTTTGGCTGATTAATCAGAACTTACACATGCAGTTTTGGCTCTGGCAGTAGTATCCGAAATGGGCTTTCTGCACCTTTTGAAAAAACCCTGGAGGAAAAAGGAACCCTTTGTCTCAAGTAAAATGTCACCTAGCTGGTTCAAGCTATTGCTGTTGCAAGCCCAAAAACCAGAACAAGTCCAAATTCCTGCAGAGTGTGATGTGAAATTATCTTAGTGCAAATAATGTATTCTGGTATCTGGTCCAACCTTCATTTCTGGTGTTATGAAATCATTTGAACAAATATAAAATATGCCTAGACTTGAGGCTAGCTGTAATTTTTAGTTAGGGTCTCTCTGCATAAAAGAGAAAAGGGAGTCCTTTCTGCAGCCAAACACTAAGACCCACTCTTTAGGTCATCAATACCAACTGAGGTAGAACATCTCGGTGAAAGAGAGAGGCATGTGGGAACTGCATCTTAAAACACAAGGGGAGGTTTCAAGTCATAATCTGAGCTCACTCACACCATTTCTACTCTCTTGTTCCAATACCAATTTCTTTAGAACTACTTGTGATTTATGGTGCTGCACATAAGATCGGCAAAGGCCAATCCTCATCCATCAAGTGTTTCCACGTGCTTATTTTTTTCTGGAACTGATTGACCCAAGGAAGCTTCCACTTTTGTACTTCTCATCTTTTAGTTTGTGTGTTGCACATCACAAGCTTCACTGCTAGGGAGTTTCCTTCCTTCCTTTTCATTGTTATAGCTGCATCCAGCCTCTTTTCTTCCTGCAAGTAGTTCAGTTAAACAATGGTTATGACTATACAGTCTCCTAAATTCGGCCCCAAAACTATCTTCAGGACTAGAACCACCAACAGGACAGGTGCTAAACATGAAAATTCATGCATTGCCAGGCATTATTCATTCCACTTGCAGCTGTAAAGACAACCCTGTAGACAGAAAATGAACAGGAAACAGATCGCAGAGTACTCTTAGAGTTGCTCCAGAGGTTGTTCTTCAGAGCAACATAAGCATATGGTATGATACATCATCTCTCTGCAACGATAAACTTGCCTATGAGTCCCTCAGAATAAGGCCTGCAGTTGATTTACACTAGAAATGATAGAGAAATTAATAGAGAAATTATACTAACAACACTCCTCTTCCCAAGCAACTTGCACCTCTCTCTCAAGAGCAGTCAAATGTACAGGTAAAAGAACTTCACTTACACAGCCTCTGTACTAAGATTTTTGCTGGCATAGCTATGTCAGCAAAAAATGTATATCTTTCCCTGACAGGTCTCCTTGATAACACTTTTAAGTGCAAACCAGGTGTCGGTATTTCAGTTGTGACAGAAAAAGTGTTCTACACTAGCCATGAGCGGAATATGTAGCCTTCCATGACCTAGAAAAGCCCTTGCTTCCAAGGAGGTCAACACCCATGATCATGTTTTCCACCAGCATAATCTCTCATGAGCACTGATTAATACAGGCCTAATATGATACTGTACTAACGCATAAACAGTAGGTGAAAATATCAGATCAGTAGGCAAGCCACTTATATTCTGCGTTTATTTGCACTACATTAAAGCCACAAAAAAATTTCAGTGCATGGGAGGCACCAATACTTCTCCGTAAAAATGTGCTGTGATTTTTAGATTAGACTAAAAATAATTTTCAATCTATTAAACTCTGGGCATTTCAGTTGGTTGCATTTGGCATTCAGAAAGATTTAGACGTTTCTAAGAAGACATTCTATAAATTGAGCCCCCAGATGAATCTCATGATGAAACGAAATGACGATGTACAAACATCTTTCATTCTAATCAGCATCGTTAGGTAGAAAGGTAATAATACTGGTTTGAGAGCAGACAGGCAGCTGTTAAATGCAAGGTTTGGAACTAAACACACAGATGTAGCACATGGCATCTGGCAACAACCCCATAGCTAAAGAGAAGCTTGGAAGAAGTCATGCTGCCACAGGCAGAGCTGCAGAGTGTCCCTCACCAACACTGTACCTGTTCCTAACCTAGTTTATCATATTCTCGTTGTCTCCGGTACGATTACTCTCTGATCCTGTGAGATTATTTATAGAATACGTTTAGGCCTTGCATTGATGTGGCAATAGATAAGACCCTCAGAAAGCACCCCTCACTGAAGTGGAGTGTAAGGTCCATGGTCCATCTGGGGCATTCCTCAGGACAACTATGATGCCCTGTGATAAAAATCAGCATGAATAAGTGTTTCAAACTACTTACACATGCAACACTCATGGCCATCGATTAGCCAAGCAGCATGAATCCCCGAACTACAAGAAACAGTCGATCACCTTAACTTCTTTAATTAATTAATGTTCCTTTATTGAATATACAGAAAGAAAACAATTTTCACAAGCAAAAAGCAGTGGTATCCAAGCACTTAAGATCACTACTGGAAACTGTATCCTACTCCTAAAACTTTTTTTGTGTGTGTATTTTTCACTACTTTAGCATTTTTTTTTTTATAATCCACTAAGATTACTCATTGCCAGAACTGCGGCAAAACTGGGATTGCATGAAAACTATTCACATACCACTAGCTGAGAAAAGCACTGGTATTAGTCCAGAAACCAATTTACTCTCATAAATCAGCTTTATTCTTGCAAACAACACTGAAGGAAACAATTTTGCAATGTGGCAACAGCAAAGCACATGGTCCCTTCCATCCTCACCTTATTCACTGCCCTTCTAACACTCTTTCTTCCACTCATTTAGCTGCACCATCCCAAAATCCTATCACTCTGGACACCAGTCTTTGACAGGGTGATCCCCTCTTTCCTGTGTGGTATGCTGGCCTTTCCTACCTGGTTCATGGCCTAGGTACCCTCAGCATCATGTGCTCTCAGGCTTTCTCTGTCAGAGCTCATAAGCCACAGAGAGGAGACAAAAATGTCACCCCACTCAGGGGCTGGAAAACACACTCCCTGCATTCTCCTTTTCCTGATGTAACTTTACTCACCTTTTAACAAAGGAGTGTAGTACAACACCAAATGCATTGAAAGAATCAGGACACCCCCACACTCCCACTCTTTCATACGCCTCCTAGGCTGAGAAGCTTTCTCTTTCCCTCACCATCCCCCCCCCCAAGCAGCTACTGACACTTGTATAGCTCATCATTTGGGCAGCAGCAGAACCCAAACATCTCTAGGTTATTTGCTTTCCTCTAGTCACTGTCATCCATCAGGACGCAGGGTGAGGGACCCCTCTTGCCAACGACCACTGTGGTCCTGAGAAAAACTTGGTTTATGAACACATGAAAAAAGACGTACTACGATTGAAGGATGGTAGACTAGTGAGACCACATCTGGAGGACTGTATTCAGTTCTGGGCTCCCCAGTTCAAGAGGGACAGGGAAATACTGGAGAGAGTCCAACAGAGGCTACGAGGATGCTGAAGGGACTGGAACATCTCTCTGGTGAGGAAAGGCTGAGAGCCCTGGGGCTGTTTAGCCT